>CAJNDV010000583.1:5558-17037 GCA_905221635.1 Symbiodinium sp. CCMP2456
GGCTGGGCTGGTGGGCTGGGCTGGGCGGAAACGACAGACCAAAAAATGACCATATGGTTCCAAAAAATGACCACGTTCGTGAAACGACAAACCAAAAAATGACCATGGTCCGGAAACGACAGACCAAAAATGACCATGGTCCGGAAAGGACAGACCCAAAATGACCATGGTTCCAAAAAATGACCGTGGTCCGGAAACGACAAACCAAAAAAAGACCATGGTCCGGAAACGACAAACCAAAAATGAGCATGGTCCGGAAACGACAGACCAAAAAATGACCATGGTCCGGAAACGACAGACCGAAAATGACCATGGTTCCAAAAAATGACCGGGGTCCCGAAATGACAAACCAAAAAATGACCATGGTCCGGAAACGACAAACCAAAACTGACAATGGTTCAGAAACGACATTTAAAACCTGAACCAAACTGCGAATTAAACCTTAAATCTATATAGGCAAGAGATGGTTTAGGTTTTTAGGGTTTTAGGGTTTAGGGCTTTAGGGTTTAGGGTTTAGGGTTCAGGCTTTAGGGTTGCTATAGACATACCGAATACGGACAAAATCCCAGTAATGGGCATATCGAATCGGAGGGTTACCGTCCGTTTACATCTGAAAGAGAGCTGTAAACCCTAAAGCCCTAAAGCCCTAAACCCTAGACCCTAAACCCTAAAACCCTAAAGCCCTAAACCCAAACCCCCAAAATGAGTAGGGCGCATGGCCGTCCAGTCCTTCTCGGTGCCTTCTGACCTCAGATGCTTGGTTTAGGGTTTAGGGTTTAGAGTTTAGGGTTTAGGGTTTAGGGTTTAGGGTTTAGGGACAGTGCTGACTGTAAGCATCCAGGAATGTAGAACTCAAGGTTTTGGTATCGGGCCGGTTGAGAGTTCGAGGTTTAGAGTCCCGAATTTCGAATTCAGGGTTGCGGGCTTCTGGTTTGGGGTCTTGGGCTCTGGGACTTGATTTCATGGGAAACTCTACATCCCTGAACGCTAAACCCTAAACCCTAAATCCTAAACCCTAAACCCTAAACCCCGAACCCCGAACCCTAAACCCTAAACCCTAACCAACCCAAGAGCTGCATTCAACAAATTCTCAGATGAGGCCTCGTTTTCTGGGACTGGTGGGCTTGGAGTCAGGACCTTGGGGTCTTATTTAAGGTTTAGGTTTTAGGATTTAGGGTTTAGGGTTTAGGGTTTAGGGTTTAGGATTTAGGGTTTAGGGTTTAGGGTTAGGGCTTAGGTTAAGTGTAGCATTCTGCGACTGCTCCTGCGCGGGGCTCGTGTTAAGGAACTTGTATTATTGAAGTGTGCCATCTATTACTCTACGCACAATATAGACTTAAGCCTAAAACTATGGCAATTTAAATCCTCACTGACATCCTCCCACGGTGCAAGGCACCATAACCCCTAAACCCTAAACCCTAAACCCTAAACCCTAAACCCTAAACCCTAAACCCTAAACCCTAAACCCTAAACCCTAAACCATAACCACTGTTGGAGAGGCCACAGAAATCCCTGCAAAACCTAAGAAACCTGCCGTTGAGCCAAGGTCCCGGCCTCCTTATCCCCGAAGGCAAAGGGTTTAGGGTTTAGGGTTTAGGGTTTAGGGTTTAGGGTTTAGGGTTTAGGGTTTAGGGTTTAGGGAAACCATAACGCTAAACGCAGAAACCACCAAAGCCCTGAAGTCACTGGTACACGTAGGAAAATGTACTCGAAAACGCTCCAAACCAAAAACCAAACTGAAGCCCTACTAAGCCCTAGAACCGAAACTCTCTTGCCCAAAACCCCAAACCCCTAAAGCAGCAAAGCCCGAAACCCTAAACCCTAAACCCTAAACCCTAAACCCTAAACCCTAAACCCTAAACTACCGAAACTCTCTTGCGCCAAGTCTCGCCGCTCTCCGAAGCTCGTTGTACTCTTTCAGATCTGGCTCAGATCCGACGACCTGTTGGGGTATTAATATATTTAGGGTTTAGGGTTTAGGGTTTAGTGTTTAGGGTTTATATATGAAGGTAAACTTGGCTGTGCTCTATAATCTGAACTCTGTTCGGAGAAGTGTGCGTGGCTTAGCTTTTTTGGGGCTTTGGGTTGAAATAATTTGGGTTTGGGCCTTGTGCGCGGTTTAAGGATCATAGAACCCTGAACCCTAAACCCTATCCGGCAAGAGAAGAGAGCTTGCAACCCAATGTCTGTCAGTGGTCGCCGAAACCCGACTGTTATAACCTCAGGATCTCCTGTGAACCCTAAAGGGTTTAGGGTTTCAGAGTTCAGGGTTTTGGGGTTTGGGGTTCAGGGTTTGGGGTTCAGGGTTTAGGGTTTAGGGTTTCGGGCTTGGGGTTTAGGGTTTAGGGTTTAGGGCTAAACCTTCCGAACCCCAGTGTTGGGGTTAAGGGCAATTCCTGGAACCGGAGCCCGAATTCCGCACAAAAAATGACGAAAAGGTTCCTCACAGATACGGGTGATGAAGTTGGGCACTGCCCCCATATAGTAGCAATCTATACTCGGGGGGGTGTTATTAAGGGCTTTTTGTTTATATCTGCGTTATAAATGTTTGTACAGGCAATTCAACTGTTAGCAGTATGCAATGATGAAGATGCATCCAGAGGCGCACAGGATCAAAGGATCTTTTGGCCCCACGATTGTTTGACCGCCATGTAGCGGCCGGTGACATCCCACACCGCCCATGCGAATGTCAGAAAGTGCATGATGTGAGTTGCCGAATAAAGAAGGCGGATGCAAGTAGCGACAAGTAAGAATCACGACCACAGTGTAGACGAACCATGGACGAACCGTGGTGCTGCCGATCATAGCCAATGCCCAGTCAACACCAGCAAGAGAAAGTAGCCAGGACGAGGTCAGCAATCACGTCAAGTCGGAATCCCGCCCTGAACCATCAACCCAAAGCTTAAACCGTGAATTCCTAAAAAGAACTAAGCCCTTGCAGAAGTCCTACACACCACACTCTCACGTTCAGGACTGGGGCTTGAGTCTCAGAGCCTAGGGTTTAGGGTTTAGGGTTCAGGGTTTAGGGTTTTGAGTCTCAGAGCCTAGGGTTTGGGGTGAGGTTTTGTAAGTCGCCTGTCTCCAGTTGAGAGCTTAGGGTTTCGAGTGGAAAGCTTAGGTTTAGGGTTTGGGGTCTGTCAGGCTTTAGGGTTTATAGGGCTTGGAGTTTAGGGTCTAGGGTAGAAGCCAGAGACTCCCATACCCCTTTATTAAGGAATATACCTTAAATCATATTAGGGATCCTACTATACTTGAAGGTATATTCCTTAATTAACCCTAAACCCTAAACCCTAAACCTAAAAGGTTACCAACCTAAACCCTAAACCCTAAACCCTATTGGAGTCTCTGGGAGTCTCCGGGAAAATTCGACCTGATTCAAGCTCGGCCTTGTAAACGAAGGCTTTGTCCGGCGGTAGCAAGAGCTCCTTGCGACTTCGCAGGCAGGGCAAACGCAGGGAGCTGTACCCATAGGCCCCCAGAGTAGTTCCTTTTTTTTGGGATTACCTAATAGGATCCTAAAGACAAGCCACAAAAAGGAACTACTATGGGGCCTATGGGTAAGTACCCTGACTGGGTTACTGTAGGTTAGGGTCGGGGTTGTTATATTATGACCCATATACCGCTATGACCTGTAACCTACTTACTTAATAAGGTGATCCTACGGGGTTTCGGAGGTTTGGGGCTTGGGGTTGAGGCAAAAGGCTGGGGTTTTGGGTTTAGGAGCCCACAAGGCGTTCCCACCCGAACAGCCCTTCGACCTCATTCAGCATGCCTTTTAGAATGGGTTTCTCCCTAAATATGTACAAGCCTCACAATTCTAGCTCCCACAGCAAAGAAGTCGCGACGAGCCAAACACCAAACCCTGAATACTAAACCCTACATCCTAGAATAAGCCCTAACCCCCTAACCACCAATCACAAACCCAAACCCGAATCCTAAAACCCTAAACCCTAAACCCTAAACCATCCTAAACCCTAAACCCTAAACCCTAAACCTTAAACCATGGATTCCCGAATGCCGGCAGCCCCCGCCTGGACATGTGCCTCGGCGGCGGCGCCCGAGCTAGCCATGGCGACCGAAAATTCGCAGCCCTAATACCCTAAACCCTAAACCTAAGGGTTTACTAAACCCCCTATGTACTCGGGGCATTTAACGCCGGCCATGACAAGTGGCTTTAGCAGGAGGCCAGCAAAGGAGAGTCGCCGCCCTGAAAACCAATACAGTAAGTCGCTTACTTGCCTGCGGGGCGTGCGGAGACCCCCCCTTCCCACCACCTGGGTTCAGGGTTTAGGGTTTAGGGTTTAGGGTTTAGTATGTTCCTGTAGGTGTTACTTTGGCAGTCTATACGGGTCTCTTACAGATTCTTCAAAGGGGACTATAGGCTTCAGGGTTGAGGCCTGAAGCCGAACGGAAAGACGTGAGATTCGGCTCCGTCGTTCACGCATCTAGGGGCCGGGTAGAAGGTAATAACGGTAACGTTAGCAGTACTAGTAATGTCAGTAAGAACAGCAAGAATGCGATGATCGTATACAAGGCCTGAAAGAAGAGTTCCTACAAGAGCCTTTCCTGGATTGTAGGGTTCTGGGTGTGGGGTTCTAGAGGGTCCGGCTGTGGGCTCGAGGGCTTTTGGGCTTGGGATTGCTACGTCTCGAAAGTTAGAAATCCAGATTTCTGCTTCGAACCAACCCTAAACCCTAAACCCTAAACCCTAAACACATAAACCCTAAAGTTTGAAGTCCAGATTTCTGCTTCGAACCACCACGCCGGCCAGCAAGGCAGAATCCGAGCCGATACCTATAGGGCCCTGAACTCTAAGACCGGTTGCTGGAGACCAAAAGACCGAAATCAGAAAACCGGTGCTTCAAGAACCGAAACCCTAAACCCTAAAACCCTAAACCCTAAACCCTAAACCCTAAACCCTTAACCCTAAACCCTAAACCGAAGAGGTAGTACAATCCAGGGTTAGGTAGCCCCCAGGCCAGAAGATTGAGACTTGCAGGGATGCAAAGCCCGAAGCAGACCTTCAAAAGCCAATGCAGAAATAAACAAACAAGTAACAACATACAATAATATAAGTATATCTACATATATATATATATATATAGAGAGAGAGAGACATGTATACGTACATATACACACATACGTGTGTGTATATATATATATACACACACATGCATATATGATTTCTTATACACACAAATTCCTTACTGAGTGCCCCTTTAGGCATAAACAGGGAGGTACTACCCCTATACTTACAATCTAAAGCCACGAAACCAAACCCTAAACCGCTGGAAACCCCATGCCCTGGACAGCTGAAGCCACACTGCCGACAACCTGAAGCCAACATGCCAAACCGCCAGCCACAACTCCAAAACCCTCAAGCCCAAACCAACATGCCAACACCGGGACTCACGCTTGCTGGGCCTGATCATCACCACGCCGGGACCGTGACGCGAGCCAAACAGAGCTGCAGCCACCGATGCCCAACCTACAGGGTGAGTTGCTCTTTTAGTTCTTCTTGAAGGGAACTGGGATGGGGTTTAGGGCTTTTTTGGTCTAGAGGTTGAGGTTTACGCTGTAGCGTGGGCCTGCAGCCTGCATGGCTCCTGCAGTGTCCAGTGGGCAAGTTGCTGCTAGCCAGCAATGTAATATAGGGACCTCAATATACATATAGCTAGAATAAGCTTTTTTCGACGCATTCTACCATGACCGTGGTAAGGAGCCTCAGGACCAATATTGGTAATGGTCCCGACCTACATCGGTTGCAGTCATCGGTTCGCGTCACCAGCAGCCTTGCCTAGCAAGGACTACCTTTTCTGTTGCCTCGAAGAGCGGCTTCTGCGTTTCGAGTTCACATATTGATGGTTGGGGGGTTTAGGGGTTTAGTGGTTTAGGGGTTTAGGGGTTTAGGGTTTAGGGGTTTAGGGTTTTAGGGTTTACGGCTTCGGGTTTTAAGTTGTGAAGGTTAAGGATTTACGGTCTTGTGGTTGAGGTTTAGGGCTTGCTGCTTTTTGACAAGCTCCAGGCCGAGTCACCTGTAAGGTGGCTCCGAACAGAACTAGGTTTACTTCAACTTACTACTCAGGTAGCTATCTCAGCTTCTAGGATAGATTTCTGCCTCTACCAGCACCTTGAAGGTACTACAGACGCCTTTATAATTTGAATAGGGTGTCGGTGATAGGGATGAATGCCAGGGCCAGGTTGTACTCCGACCCCCACAAATTACCCCTCCGTGGTGCCAAACCCACCCTCGGCACGCTCTGCTGCTGTAATTATTAAGGGTAAAACCGTGAAAAACAGAGGAAGTCAGTAGAGAGTGTGAGTCTGCGTTCTTCTTTCGGATCGCACAAGTAGGACGATCATGATTATCACTACTGCTGTCAACATATATAAAGTTTCCCGGCTTTGGATTGCAACACGACGATTAAAGTGCTGTGTCCACGGATTGGAATTGCGCTTTACGGGCTTCGAAGATGTTGGAAGTTTTCCGTGTTCATAGTCTTGCAGTAGGTCTTGTCTTGGTGTTGCTTCTCTTGGCTTGTAGCACGGTGTGGGTAAACCCTGAACCTCTGAATCCTACACCAAACAGCCGAGCCTCGGACACTCAGTATTCATTACTGAGCCCTTGAACATACAAATGCAGCCCCAAACTCTGTCCACTCCGTACCCTGCGCTCCAGGTGTTCAGGTTGTCTTTGCCCAGGCACATGCAGGCTACCCCGGCTGCCAAAGCTGCCTGGTGCACATTTCCAAAGAGCTCAGTGCCCCTCACTAAGGGATCCCTCTGCACGTTATGGCATTTTTCCTACCCAGGAGGTTTTGGGGTCTGAGAACCCGCCTAACGAGCGTGCCGCTGATGGACAAGAACCGGCACTATCCGTTTGCAGGGACTTGGTGGGGTTCTTGCGTCTTTGAGGGGCTGGGCATCATCCAGAATATATGACAAAGTCCACAACCCTAAACTCTAAACCTTACCTATAGTCTCCATTGTAGTTCCTTTTTTAGTATCCTTAATATAGAATTGGTTAAACCAAAAAAAAGAACTACAATGGAGACTATAGGTAACCCCATCCAACCATCCTACCCTAAACCCTAAACCCTAAACCCTCAACCCTAAACCCTACACCCTAAACCCTCAACCCTCAACCCTAAACCCTCAACCCTTAAGTAATGCAGACTGTTGGCCGGCCGCACTACGCAGCTCGGGCAGCTCAACTTTCCGAAGTCTGGCTCTAGAGCCAGTCTTTAGGTGCAAGTAGCAGGAATACGGTTTAGGTTTAGGGTTTAGGGTTTAGGGTTTAGGGTTTAGGGTTTAAGGTTTAGGGTTTAGGGTTTAGGGATTAGGGTTGTTTTAAAGGGTTTAGGGTCTAGGGTTCAGGGGTTAGGGACCCCTGACAGGAATATGATAGCAGGCAAGCTGGTGGACTATACATATCCACGCAGACACACACGCGTTCTTTGCAAAGGGATCCTCCTTCCTCTTTTACTGACACCTCAGACAAGCTCGGACACCCTAAACTCCGAGAGCCCTAGACCTATACGCCCCAAGCCGAAACCCCTGAACTTCAAGTCAAATCCCTGGACCGATTAGAAGCACTAACACCCCGAACACGCCTCTGAACCAGAAAAGTTCATGTAAAACCCTATCAGCACATACCTCCTGAATTTCCAAAGAGAACTTGGCCAACTCAGAAAAATCTATTTCAATTAATTACAAACCCTGAAATCATCCACTTTGATACCAAACACAAAAGAAGTAGTTCACTGTACATCTGAGGAGGCATGAGGCCCTAAACCCTAAACCCCCAAACCCTAAACCAAGCATGAAGTCAGAAAGCCGACAAGTGCCTGCGCCGCCGGCAGCGGCGCACAACGCGGGCGCCGCAACGCAAGCCGGGGCAACTCGAGCCTGTCTTGGGGGTCTGGGGTCTTAGGTTTTCGGGTAGGGTTTAAGGTTAATGAGGTCCTTCAAACTGGAATAGGGCTTGGGGCGTACACCAGCATCGTGATGAGGGCCTCCATAATGGGATAGGCGGGGTACACCAGAATCGTAGTATGATAATGAGTATATGTGGGATACTGCTATAGTAAGTCATCCCGATCCCTGTCGCAATGTAGCCTCTTTCGTCTAGCGTTTGCCAACGAGGGGGGGGGTGCTCCTGAGATTATTCACAAGCCTGAGCGCGTGATTTTGAAACCAAAAAATGTTTTCTGATACTGTTTGCATTGAGCTTCATTGCGTCGCCATAACGGTTTCCGAGCTTTGCCATGGTGTGGAATGCATGTATGTATGTACATACTACCTATGTGCGTGCGTAGGTATGAATGTACGCATGTAGGTATGTGAAAGTGTTCGAAAGTGTCTATGCATGTATGCTTGCATGTATGTATGTATGCATGCATGCATGTATGTATGTAAGTATGTATGCAAGCATGCAGCTATTAAATGTATACATGTATGCATGTATCTATGTATTTATGCATTTATGTATTTATGTATTTATGCATGCATGTATGTATGTATGTGTTTATGTGTATGTGTACGGATGCATGCATGCATGCATGCATACATACTGCATGTATGTGTGTGTACATGTATGTATGTGCATATGCATACATGTGTATAGACATATAAATGTATGTGTGGTGATGTATGTATATGTATGTGCATATGCACGTGTGTGTGATGTGTATGCGTGTGCATATGCAGTTGAATGTGTATGTACATCCATATGTAGATGTGCATATATATATACATATGTATGTGTGTATGTATGATTGTATGTTTGCATGTATGCATGCATGCATGTATGCATGCATGAGCAAACGTGCATGCGTATATGCATGCATGTATGTATGTATGTATGCATGCATGTGAATGCATGTGTATATATGTATGTATGTATGTGCATGTGTAGGTGTGTATAAATGTGTGTGTGTGTGAAGATGTATGTATATGTGTGTATATGCATGTGTGTGCCCATGTGTATGTCTATGTATGTGCATATGAATGTATATGTATATGCATATGTAACTGTATTTGTTTATGTATATGCCTGGGTATATGTAGATGCGTATGTATATGTATATATGGTCACACCTCTCCCATGATCCACCTCCGTCAGTCTTCGATATGTAAAACATGTGTATATGTGTACACATGTAAATACAGATGCATATGTCTGTACGTATGTATGCAGGCCTGCATGTCTGCATGCCTGTGTGTCCGTATGTATGCATAGATTCAGGCACGAACGTAGGCACGTATAGATGCTTGGATGGATATCCCTATGTACAGTATACCTAGGCGTACATAAAAATGAAACACAGACCCTCCAACCTTAAAGCTTCAATCTAGGATTTAGGGCTTTTAAGGTTTAGGGTTTAGGGTTTAAGGAATGTCGGGCATACTCGATAGAACCCTTGCTGCACAAGAAAAGGACCATGCAAGAATAGCTGAGCGTAGCAATACCTGCAACAACAAAGACTAAGGATTGAACTAAGGGTCGGACGTTGAGGGAATCTCCTACACATGCGCTGCCACCAATCCAACCAGCCTGAAACCCAAAAGGCCTGAACACTAAAACCCCGAACCGAAAAGCTCCAAAACCAGAAACTAAAACCCTTACCTTTAAACCCGAAACACCGCAGAATCTTGAAAACCCTCAAACCGAACACCCTAAAGTTCTGGACCCTACCGCATCTTCCGTGTGCAAGCGAGCAGCGAGCGAAGTCGGCAGGCAAACTCCTCTCACAAGGGGTTTGGGGTGTTGGTGTTGGTGCTGGTGGTGGCCGGGGTCGTGGTGGCGCTTCTGCTGCTTCTGCTGTCTTCGCTCTAGAGAGCCCGAAGCGAAAAACAACAAAGTCAACAATCGTGTCATGTGCTCGCAAGCTTTGCAATCCAAAGTTTGCAGCTGCAAACTAATTAGCAAACTTTGAGTGGTGCCGATGACGATGGCGACAATGGTGCCCACGATCATGTAACCATCATGTAAAATAATGGTGGTCCGAAAGCAAAGCCCCTACACAAAGTATTTTCTCACTAACAGCGTGGAGACAAACAGCTAAAACTTTAACTCTTAAGCCCTTCACCTGAATGCCTCACACCCTGAAGCCTCCTTACAAAAACGCCTGGGCCGCTTGGCCCCGCCCGGCGGCCAGCAGACTGCGTAGCCGCTCACTTTGTTCCGTAGCGACGAACCGAGGCCTTTTGGGAGCCAAGGGTCTGGTTTAGGCCATGTCGTCTGTACAACAGATCAATACCAATTGGCATGAGCGACTCTGAATCATTGTGGTTCTGACATATGATTATGCGTACCAAATAATCATTATGATGATGTTCTTCTGGGAGTCGGTTTGGTGCAGCATCTAGGATGTACAGAAGATCTTCTTGGATGTGGCAGTGGAGGAAGCGCAGTGCGAGATGGGCTTTGGAAGTGTTGATGAACAAACCCAATCCCACAAGGTCATGGTGGTATGTAGTCCTTACCGTCGTGGTAGTACACACAGAAGCTGTACTGGTACTAGTGTCAGTACAAGTACCGGTGGTAGCCGGTGGCCTTTGAGCAGCCTTGCTGTCGACTGGCCCGGCTTTTGTAGGAAGGACTTGCAACTGAGGGGCCGGAGTTCCCCAACCCTCGACCCCTAAACCCCGAACCCTGGGTTTAGGGTTTAGGGTTGAAAAATCCTTACCGACCCATGACTGAAAGCTTGGAACTGACAGCAACGCTTGCCAACTTGTCAGAATGTTGATGTTGCATCCAGTGGTGAAGCTCATAATTGGGATGATCATGAATGTCGATTCAGGAACCGTAGCCACCTATGCAATGAGCTACTGACTTTAATTACATAAAAAATACATGGGCGTTGATCTAACTTAACATATCCCCGAATTGAGCTTCTTCACGAAAATATAATTTTCTTTAGCGTAACTTTCGCCCTGACTTTCGCGCGCCCTTCGCGGACACATATTCAAGTATATTGATACATATACCAGAGTTCTATATGGAACGTGCCCACAAGGTCCACGCTGCCCGCTGTAGTTTTAGTGCTAGTGCTACTGTGAATGCTAGTGCTAGTCGTGGTATGTGCCCGTAGTAGCCGTAGAAATAGCAATGGGCCGTTGCCTTGATATGGCAGCATCGACTTTCACGCGACTTTCGCAAAACTTTAACGGATCTTTCGCGCTACACGCACTAGCCATATCGCATTTTGGCATCTGCCTGGAGCCTGCTGTGTGATTCGTTTGAAACAGAAATGTCGTGCTAAAGGAGTAGCAGTAACAGTAGCAATAGCAGGAGCAGTGCCAGTTACTAGTACTAGTAATAATATTATTATTGTTATTATTATTATTAGTAGTAGTAGTAGTGGTAGTGGTAGTGGTAGTGGTAGTGGTAGTAGTAGTAGTAGTAGCAGCAGCAGCAGTAGTAGTAGTAGTAGTAGTAGTAGTAGCAGCAGCAGCACTAGCAGTAGCAGTAGCA
>CAJNDV010000584.1:0-12172 GCA_905221635.1 Symbiodinium sp. CCMP2456
CATAAGCTGGCCAAACTTGGCCTCCAAAGCAGTCCTCAACTGGTGCTCCAGCGAAGGGCTTTGACAGTGGTCCGGGTTCAGGGTTTAGAGTTTAGGGTTTAGGGTTTAGGTGTTAGGATGTAGACTGAAAGTTTTTCTTACACAGACCATAGCGCCAAATTGAACCAAACGGTATGTTTTTCCATCGCTGTTGGGGTCTGTTGCTGAGATAATAATGATAATGAAAGAGTAAATCGTATTTGTACCATAATTCCCATACTGGAGGGCACACTCGCGACTAAAGTCAAGAATCCTTCAGTAGGAGCCAGTTGCTACAAAGACCCCCTGCAAGGATCTCTCCTAGACCCTACACCCTGAACGAAATGCGCAAGCTAGAAGTTTAGTATATGGTCTTCCGGTTGAAGAGTTGTCCCTAAACCCTGAACCATGCTTTGTTTGGGGTCTAGGGTTTAGGGTTTAGGGTTTGTTTGGGGTTGCACGGCCGATTGTAGCAAGACCAGAGCCTCAAAACCTACAGCCCAAACCCCCGCGCCGAGACCCAAACCTTATCAGATCAGATTCCAGCATCTGCGACACTCCGAGATGTCGGGAAACTAAAACCCGAAACCCTAAACCCTTTCTTCAACCCACAAGCCCCCTGTGCATGTAAGGCTCTACCAGAGAACGGACCCCCATGAGCCTTCAGCCAGAGTTTAGGGATTGAAGGGGGGAATCCTACACCCGACCCTTAACCTTGACATCTATTCCACGCCCCAGGCTCGCAAACCCTAATCAAATCTTCATCTTGAGACTTAGACCCCGACATACACCCCCACAACTGCCCTTCCTTGTAACCTTACACTTACTACTTGGAGCTCCTGACAAACCCCAAACCCTTATGCAGCCGTTGAGCAGAAAGAAAGGCCACCGCCTCTCGGCATGCCGCCGACTCTGGGCACGTCACCTTCGTCGTTTTTAGGGTTTAGGGTTTAGGGTTTAGGGTTTAGGGTCCCTGGCATCTAAGAGCCGGTTGGGGCTCAGCATCTTGACCTTCTGCGACAAAGACGAAGCGATCCCGAGCGCCCGAGAGGGCGGCACTGGTCCCTAACCCCTATGAGCCCTTGAAGCCCGACAAGCCCTAAGCCATATAAACCCCGCAAGCCCGAAACCCTAGAGGCCCTGAAGCCCTATAAGCCCTACAAGCCCAAAGCCCTAAGTCAGAAATTTTGATGATAGGGATAAGAGTATCGAAAATGATAAGGATAGTAGTATCAATACTCAAGATTCGATCCTTGAGGATATATCTGGGAACATCGAGCATCAAAAGATGTTGGGCTGATACGCGCTACGATCTAAGGCCAAAGCCCTATCAACGAAACCCTCACAACCCACCCGGTGCCCACTTCTTCCTGCAGGACATCCATGGCGCCTACTACGACTCCATGGGTTTGCACCTTAGTTGGGGCCTTTTTGTTTGGTGGTTTAGACTTATTCATGGATTGTTGCGGGGACTCTAAAACTCTGTGGTAGGTGGTAGAGCTGCGATAGGGTTTTGCCCAAGGGTTGGATGGTAGAGCTGTGATAGGGTTTTGCCCAAGGGTTGGAAAGGAGCTGCATAATATAGGGGCCGAAATAGTTACCAATACTATTTTGGGAGTTCCTTATTTTTGTTATACTATAACATATGGCCAAAACCATATTCTAGTTATTCAGGCCCCTATATGAGGGCTTCATAGAGCCATTTAGGACTCGATGCTTTCGCAAAACTAGGTTGTGGTGAACACGGTTGTGAGGGTGTAGAGATCTGTACAGTTCATATATAAGTTTCGAGGGCTTAAGTCCCTATTAGAATATTAAATATACGATTGAACTATACTATTATTTAAGGAATACTGTTTGGGATAGTAGTACGTGAATAGCATGTTGATGCATTTGAATAGTATTTTGATGCATATCTGAAAAATTCTACAAACCATAAACCCTGAACGCTATACGCGCAAGCTCGGAGGGTCACAGACTCTTCTTCCACTAGGTGTCCGGGAGTGAGGGGATGTTCCACATAGGGCTCCCGCATTTGCTGCAGCTCCCCAATCTTGATGCCCAAGGCCCTTGAACCCTAAACCCTAAACCGTCGTTGAACCCTAAAGGCAAGCATTTACAAGCCAGGCCCCACCCCCTCAACCGCTCAACCCTGAACCCTCCCCGCAGTCTCCTTTGGAGTTCCTTTTTTGGGGTTACCTTGGATCCTTGATACGTAGCAGGTTAAACCCGAAAAGACACTGCAATGGAGACTCTAGGTCGGGCCATCAACCCAATTCTGATCCCTAGAAACAAAGACATCCTAGACTCGAACAGAGCACCGACACCGCAACTCCTACGCTCTGAGTATCCTGGACTCGAATCCCCACTTGGAGGATCGGGGGACTGAGTAAGTATAGTTATTAAGACTTATAAGCATCACAACCCCAAGACGGATCCTTTTAGGGCGCTTGTAAGGTTACCTATTACCTACTTACTAACTCCCCTGACCCTACAAGTAACCCCAAACCCTAAACTCTGATAACTACAGACACTGTCACTCCGTGAGCCCTAAACTCGTAGACGCTGAAACTCCAATCTTTCAGCTCTTGGGATTTAGGATTTATCGGTTTAGGGTTCAGGGGTTTAGGGTTTGGGTTCAGGTTTTGTGTTTCGGGTTTGTGGTTTGGTGGTAAGGAGTTTGCGTTTAGGGTTTAGGGTTCGGGGTTCCAAACCCCCAAGCCCAAGGCAGCAGCAACCTCGGACAAGCGGGTCTGCTGGCCAAGCGGATCTCCCTGGGTATGGGTGGAAGGCACCGAGTCGCTAGCAGGGGCTTCAGGCCATCTATTTGTTACGATGTTATACTTATGCTCTCGTGTGTTAGTTCATTGTGTATACTGTTTTCATCACTTGCAGTGCTAAGCACCCCCGACCAGCCTATGCCCTAAAGACGTCAGCCAAACCCTGTACTCCTACAAAAAAGCCTTGAGGCCTAGGGAGCCTGCGGAAGGAACCCTTTAGAATACCTCTAAAGGCCTGAACCCTAACTAAATGTAACGATCTCAAATTCATCCTTTAAAGCCAAACCCTGATCCTTGCACTTAATAAGACTTAAAGGTATCCTTTAAAGCCCAAAGCCCCGGCTTCTGCAGAGGTTTCAGGGACTTCGCCAGCGAGAGGCTGGGAAGACTCCTGGCTGCAAGCAACCTCAAAGAGAGCCTACCACCCCCAGTGGAAGAACACCTATGGCCCCAACAAGCCCACGGTTGTTTTAGGAAAATATACTAGGTTTGCACGATAAGGACTGCACAAGATGCAGGTCTCTGGGATGTTGGGGGCTCGCTGACCCAAGAAGAAGTAGGGTTGACGGTTTAGGATTTAAGGAATATCGTTTAAGCTCCCCGGGGTTTTGGAATCTTTGAGTTTTGAAAATGAAGACCCTTAGCGTTCAAGGTTTAGGGTTGTGGGGTTGTCCTCAGCGCCGAAATCATATGTTATTACTGGTAGTATTCTTGTCTTCTTATTGCTATTACTCCTCCTTTTCTATGGTAGTGATTAATACCATTTTTCCTCCTTATTACTTTCATTGTCACAAACACTCAACCCTAAACCATAAACCCTAAACCCCTAAACCCTAAACCGTTGGACTGTTGAGCTCTTGGGCTTGACCTTGAGCTTTGGGTGGCCAAGTTCAGGACCTGTGACTTAGGGTTTAGGGTTTAGGGTTTAGAGTTTTGGGTTTTGGGTTGTGGGTTTTGGGTGTAGGGGTTTAGGGTTTGGGGGTTTAGGGCTTCAGGGGTTTAGGGTTGAGGGTTCTACTTGGCCTAGACAGACCCTAAAGTAGCCCTAACTTCCACAAGCCGCCAAAGCCCGGCACTAGACCTAAACCCTAAACCCTAAACCCTAAACCCTAAACCCTAAACCCTAAACTCCACATTTCCAAGCCCCGGCTGGCCGAGGCAAGGAAATGCTTGCGACTGTGGAGTCTTTTCCTTGTGGCTGGGCCGAGGGATTTGGTGCTTAGGGTCGGGGCTTCCGGGTTTAGGGTTTGGGGTTAGGATGTTTAGGGTTTAGGGTTTAGGGTTTAGGGTTTGGGGTTTAGGGTTTGGGGGGTATAAGATGGTTTAGGGTTTGGGTTTCGGGGAGTGGTTTCATGGAGACTCATGGGGGGTTTACATACGGCTTGAACCCTGCGGCTTACAGCGTTCAGGGTTCAGGATTGGGTCGTCTTGCGGGACCGGGTTTGGCCGTGTAGGCTTAGTGGTTCACGCTTTGGGGGGCCTTCGGGCGCAAGAGATTACGGTTTTGTAAAACTCAAAAGGCCTCAAAACCCCAATGCCTACTTGTTTTTTCTCTCCCTCCCTCTCCCTCCCTCCTCCCTCTCGCTCTCTCCTTCTCTCTCTCCTTCTCTCTCTCCTTCTCTCTATCTCGCTCTCTCTTTCTCTCTCTGTCTCTCTCTGTCTGTCTGTCTCTCTATACCCACACACAGACACACCTACAGCCTACAAGACCTATACTCCGCAGCAGGCTTTTTGCGGAAGCCTTGGCGCGTGGCCAAGATCCGGCCGACGTGTCCCAGGGCAACTCTGCTGCAAAGTCGGAGGTCAGGTTCGGGGTTTGGAGGGTATTTGGGTTTGGATAGGCCCTAAACCCTATAACCCTGAACCCAAGCTCGGAGTTGTGGGTGTAGGGGTCAGGGAGTTTAGAGTTCAAGACTTTTCGAAGTTTTAGGGTTCGGTGTGTTGAGGTCTTCGGGTCCTTTGGGTCTATAGGGTTTGGGGTTTAAGGATGCGTTGGGTCTATCCTCTTGCAGCAACAGCCTAAGTTGCACACGCTACTGTTTGGGATTTAGCTAGGGCTCTAGGAGCTTAATTAGGGTTCTTATTATTGGAGTCTAAGCGGGGTTCAAAGTGCCATTACGACTAGTCTGTGATAACTGTGACTACAAGGAATATTCACCTAATTTCTGCGGTGTGTTGAAAGATTTCTGGGGTCAGTGCAAGTTTGCGCGTAGTGGAAGGATTACAAACTTAAGGGAGCAATCCCAACCCTAAACGCCAAACCCTAAACCCTAAACTCTCAACCCTCAAGCGTGCGTTTAACGACCTCAGTCAAAGCCTGGTTCCCAAGTCCCGTGATCTTCCTACGGTCCCCACAGTCACCATGGTACCTCTCTTTTGGGATCTGGCCCAATTCGGTTTTGGGATTCTGCGGTGACCCTGGGAATTTACACATTGTAAACCCGAACCTGCAGGAGGAATTCCGTTCTGACTGCCATGTTTGGGTTGGTCACATTTGCTCCTTGGGCATCTCAGGCCAAGCTACGGCCATGCGAAGTCGAATGCGCGAAACGATTCTGAAGCTGGCTCAGCGCAAGTGACGTGATCCGAGTCGGCAAAAGGAGACCTGCTGAAATTCTCGAGACGGAGACAGAACACTGGCTCAGCGTGCAGGGACCTGCACCCCTGATGTAACAACGACAACCACACCAGCAACAACTGCTGCTGCGATTGCCACCATTACTTTTTGCTGTTTGATACTGTTGTTGTTGTTGCTGCTGCCAAATGCTTAGCCCTACATCCGAGTTTGATTGTCTGAACAAAACCGATGCCAGGGCTGAGGGTTCAGAGTTGAGGGTTTAGGGGGTTATGAACTAAGGCAACTAGCCATCCATCAATCAATTCCAGGGTTTGCAATTACTCGTACCCATCATTCGAGTGATAAAAATATGGCAGCATTTAGTGCTATGCTATCATGTGTGCAGAATATTAGTAACCCTGTATTCAGTTTCCCGGCTGCGTTCCCATGGATAGGTCTCTCTGAACGAGTTTTAAGGACAAGAACAACATGGGGCGTTATCGAATTGCTGAATAATCTTGTTGCTCGTGCTTGTTATGGGCGGAATCTTCCACATGATCTCCCTGTGACGGTCCTCGTTGCACTAGGCCGCACATATCATGTCAGCGAAGAGCCGCAAACTGTACCCTGCCTATGTCCCAAACCCTAAACCCTTTACTATAGAGCCTAAACGCTATACTATAAACCCTAAACTATAAAACCTAAACAACCAGAAGACACTGGCACAAATCTAAGAATACGAAAAGCAGGTGACCCTGTTAGCGCTTTTGACTCAAGCCGAATGTTTGATACCGGACGGCCAACTCAGCCGCCAGAATCTCGTTCATCCAATGGTGATGTTCCATATTCCATTGTGTACCATTCCCAAACCCTGTGCTAATAGATAAGGACCCTGCATCACACCCTAAACCCTATAGACCCCCAGATCCTAAACCTTCCGGGTCAAGAAGGGTGTAGGGTTTAGGGTTTAGGGTCCTAAACCGTCTGGGTCAAGAAGGCCCGACGTCGTAGATTTAGGATTGCCATGCGGCGTCGAAGCGCTCCGACGCTGCGAGGTGTCTTCACTTCGAGTTTAGGGTTTATAAGGGTTTAGGGTTTAGGGGTTTAGGGTTTAGGGGTTTAGGGTTTAAGGGTTTAGGGTTTAAGGGTTTAGGGTTTAGGGCTTAGGGGTTTGGAGTTTAGGGTTTAGGGAATGATGTAGATCCAACAGCCTGGCTTTTGAAGGGTTGTACCCTGCAATCAGGGGTCAGAACCCACTATTCCATAGTTGTTGTTGCTGCTTGTAAGTCTTGCTCTGTGACGAGTTAAGAGGTCATAATAGCTACCAGACCGGACCATACGGGGTTTGGGGCTAGAAACAAACCTCCCAAATAAGCCCCCTAAGCCTCAAAACCCTAAAACCCTAAACCCGAAACCTTAAACCACTAAAGCCTACAGCCCTAAACCCCTAAACCCTAATCAACCTTAAACCCTAAACGACTCTAAATAACCCTAAACCCTAAACGACCCAGGACCTTAGGGGACCAAGGCTTTGGGAATTTTGGAGTCCTATAGGGTTTCGCGAAAGTTACCACGACGAAGGCAGCCTTTAATGGGTTCTTTCTTGTTTAACTGGGGTTTGGTTTAGGGTTTAGGGGTTAGGGGTTCGGGTTTAGGGTTTAGGGTTTAGGAGGGTTTGGGGGAAGCTTCAGAGTGCACATTCAAGTTATTCAAAAGGGGTAAGGAAACTATATGAAACTAATGTAGAAGCGAAAGTAATTAACAATATTCTTTTGGGAGGTCCTTATTGCAATGATTATACTATAAAGGAGGCCAAAAACCTACTGTACTTGTTAAGGCCCCTAAATTCGATTATTCCCATAGCTCCCTATCGCGGCTAAGATCTTCCTACCCTAAACCCTAAACCCTAAACCCTAAACCCTAACAGCAGGAGGAAAAAGGTGCTTTAAAAAAAAACCCTAAACCCTAAACCCTAAACCCTAAACCCTAACAAGAACCCAAGGCAGCAAGGCCCGAGGCCTTCCGAGGTTGTCTCAGGGTTTGCCACAGTACCTCTCTGGGTTCTGTACTACCCTAAGGCTCTAAGGGTTTAGGGTTTAGGGTTTAGGGTTTAGGGTTTAGGGTTTAGGGTTTAGGGACTAATATTACAAGGCTTTTGGGCCCAAAGACCATACTATGTAAGGCTTTTGGGCTATTTTGAGCCTTAGGGCTATACTTGAATGTTTTTTTTTGGCGACTTGCTCCATAAAGAAACCATTAAGAACCCTAAACCCTAAACCCTAAAATCCCTTCGCTACTTCAAAGTCCAGAGTACAGTCTTTACTTTGGGGTCTAAGATCTATTTGGGTTGCCGCCCTTGTTTTGTGAGTTGTTGAGTTGTAGTCTTGGGTCTATTTAAAGAGTTTGCTACAAATACTGGCACTTCCACATCATGTGGGTAGTTTTCTACATGAGGATCCCACTTCTGGGGCCCTTTGTATAAGGGTGCCGTACTTTATTGGGGACCTAAACGGGGGCCCTAATTCAGAGAACTGTCCATGTTGTTTCCTTTCTGATGCTAAGTAGACAAACATGACTTTACTCATAAATCAAGAAACCAGGTAACCAAGATAAGGCGCCGCAGTTGACGGTCCTGTCCAGGTATGCCCCAACCCCCACAAATCCAAGCAGTTAGATGAGAGAAGCTATTGCCACCGAATCAAGGGCATGACCCTACCAGAATTCCCAACCCAAAGACAAAGCACTTGCTGGCAAAGGTCCGGACAGTCCAACGGCAGAGGGCTCTCCAGCCAGAAAGCTGCTGCGCAAAAAGTCATTTGAGAAACGCCAACGCCGCTGTGGCTCTTTCTTCACCCGCGCGCTTCTGTACGCAACCGACCGGCTGACAGAATGGGTTGGCATCCTTGGTGTGCGCAACGCGGGTGAGTCACTGTGGCTGCAGGATTTAGATTTATAGGGCTGTGAGTTTAAGGTTTACGGCTTTAGCATTTGGCGCAATAGGTTTACGCGGCTTGCCTCGACACCCAACTAGCCTCTAGTGTAGTTAGACTGGAAATTCACCCCGACAGGACCACCTGTCGATGTAGACTTGGGGTCCAGCCGTCGCAAAACTTCAACGTAGAGAACGCGCTCTGTGAAGTCAGGCATGTATCACCAGCTCCGACGAGCTTGCATTCCGAATCTCTTAGAGATCTTACCCCAGAGCCCCGCAGCGCCAACTGTGCTCAACCTTCATGCTGAACCTTGCATCCCAAACTGGGTTCTTGTTAAGGGATTTAATTTAAGTTACCATAATAAGGAAACCATATTATTTACTATAGATCCCTATTATGGTAACTTAAATTAAATCCCTTAACAAGAACCCAGCAAAACACAGAGCATTGAGTCCTAGACTACAGGCCACAGCTCCAGCATGAAATCACAAAAAATGCTGGCATCGGGGGAGCTAAGGCGCGATAGGTATATAGGTAGAACGGAAGAAGGAGCGAAAGTGCCCAGATACATTCAGAATCCTGCGAGATGGGTAAGTCGTGGGTTTAGGGTTTAGGCTTAAGCTCAAATGCGACTCCCCCGCGCCCTTGTTCAGTTATTGGATATTCTGATTCTCGATATCTGGGGTTTCGTGTTTGTGCATGTGCAGGTCGCAGAAGCTGAAAGTCAGAAGGAGCTGTACTACACTTGCAACGCCCTAAATCCTAAACCCTTTGATATCTCGGCAGCCGTTTTCAGAACCTACCTGTAGACTCCATTGCAGTTCCTTTTTGGTGTTACCCTTCAGGGTCCTAGATATAAGAACAGTTCAACCAAAAAAAGGAACTACAATGGAGACTACAGGTGGGCCCTCTTCCCTACACTCAAAGCACGCAGCACAACCCCAACACGTGGGTAGTTCTCTAAATTAGGGTCCCTTTTAGGGTCCTTTTATAAGGGTGCCGTACTATATTGGGGACCCAAAAAGGGACCCTAATTTAGAGAACTACCCACTTAGAACCCCAGAAACTCCCAGAGTAAGTCTTCCCCTGCACCATACCCTGAACCATGACATGAGACGAACCCCGAAGCCCTAAACCCTAACACACAGGGTCCTAAGTACCTGTGTAGTAGAACATAGGGCTATGCTTTCTTGGGGATTACGATCATGACTTCGGGAAATATCTAGACCCCCCAACTACCTTCTAATATACCCTAAATGCCCACTATTAAGAGCCATAAGGGCTCCATTAAAGGGCCCTTGGGGGGTCCTGGTATCCCCCATACCCTTACTTAGGACCCTTTTTGGGTAGCCCTGAATCCCAAATCCTGAACTCTCGGCCTGAGAGGGGTTAGGGTTTAGGGTTTAGGGTTTAGGGTTTAGGGTGCCTCGCAAGGTATACCCTTGTTTGTGTATGGGCGGTCTGTGTGGTGCTGATCACCTGCTTCACTGAGGTGGCATTTGATCCGATAGAGCGGTTCAGACTTATGTTGCAGGGTCATGGCTTGGGGAGCCCTTAACCGCAAACCTTATAGCCTAGGGCCTCGGCCTAAACCCTAAAATCCTGAATCCTGTCCGGTCCGGGTGTATTTATAAACCGGAAGACCCATTTGGTTGATGGAGTTTCATAAATAAATAAATAAATATATATATATATATAGAAAGGAACCCTCAGAATGTAGCTCTTGGAATGGAGGGTTTCGGATTTCGGAGAAAATCGGAGAGGCTTTCGGATAGTTTTACTGGACGGATCCTATTGATTAGAATAGGGTTTGGGGCTCCTTTCAAATATAATCGTCATAGTAGTAATAATGAACTGAGGAACAAGCTTTGTAATTGAGTACTAGGCTTCCAAAACCCTAAACCTTAAACCCTAAACCTAAACCCTTAAATCTCTAAACCCTAAAACCCTAAAGGTTTCGGATAGTTTACTTATCCCTAAACCCTAAAACCCTAAAGGTTTCGGATAGTTTACCTGGGGCGACCTCGAGCTTCGGCAAGTAGGCTATGCTTGGCTTTGCACGCGCCCCAGCGCGATTTTCGTCTTGACCCTTTGCTGACTCTCCTGATCGTCCACCTAACGTTCAGGGCGCCAAGGTTGAGTAATGCTCAGAAGCTGGAGGATTTGATTTCACATTTCACGGTAGGAACTTCGGTGGTTTCAGATTTTGTGGGAAATATCATCCATGTAAGTAGTCATGCTCCATTCGTGTGTACCCAAGCATATGCAGAATACCTATGTTTGTTTGTGTCTCTGTCTGGTTGCCTGGCTGTCTGTCTGTCCTGTCTGCCTAACTGGCTGTCTGTCGGTCTGTTTGTCTGTCAGTCTGCAAGTATGCTGTATGTGTGCATGCATGCAACCATGCCTCGTCGTGATCGTGAAGCAATGTAGTGAACGGGGTGTGGTGCAAAGTAATGTAATGCGGCGCAATGCCATGCTAAGCCCATCAATGCAACGGAACGAAACGGAAAGGAACGGCATGTATTGTATGTATGCATGTATATGGTCAGGTGTACATATTTTTGCATGCATGCATGATTTTTGAAGGGTCAGTAACCTGCCTATCTAAATAGATGCTCATATTGTAAAGACACGAGCAGCTGCGTATATCTTCGAATGTATGCTTGCACGTAAATCCGTGTGCAGAAAGAAGTCAGGTACTCGCAAGCACTCTTCCAGTCAAGTAGGCCCGTCTGTGAAGGTATCTGGTCTAGGATTGTTTTTCGGTTTTCGGTTACCGGGAGGAGGGCTCTAAAGGGCTTAGAGCATTTCTGGCACTCCGTGTCTCTCGCTCTCTCCTATCTCTCCCTCCCTCTTTCTCTATATGTACGTATGTATGTATGTATGTATGTATGTATGTATGTATGTATGTATGTATGTATGTATGTATGTATGTATGTACGAATGTACGTATGTATGTATTATAAGTATAAATATACACATATATATATATATATAACATGTATGTATAATCCCTTAACTAAGGATCTACATGCTGAAAGAATTTTGCGGATAGTCGGCGTCTGAAGAGAAGATCCCAGGCCCCAACCTCAAACGTGAAATCCGAATCACAGTAAGCTACGCTAAACTTCCTTCTTTGCCCATGCTCTCAACCCGCCCACGCCCTAAACCTTGCCCTACCCCACCCCGCCTCACCAGTCCCCAACCGACCCTCCCACCCTTCCCCACCCAAGCCAGAACTGCCCCACTTAACCTATCCTCGCCTGGGCTTTGGAGTACCATACTTTAATGCTTTTTTTGGGGGACCTCTTCCTTAAAAGAGCCATTATGAAATACAACTCTATACTTTTTTCTCCCTGGTTACTTCAAAGCCCAGTTGCTACCCTTTCCCTGGGAAGATGACGTCCTCCACTGCCTCAACCCTAAACCCTAAACCCTAAACCCTAAACCCTAAACCCTACCCTGGGAAGATGACGTCCTCCACTGCCTACGGCAAGTTCGGCGAAGCCGCGACATTTTCTGTGCCACCACAGGTTGGCTGGTGGCCACTTGGCTCTCTTAAGGAAGGACTGGGGGGCTTTAGTTTAGGGTTTTGGGGTTTAGGGTTTTGGAGTTTAGGGTTTAGGGTTTTGGGGTTTAGGGTTTTGGGGTTTAGGGTTTAGGTTTTGGGGTTCGGGATCGAGTGTTTAGGGTCTTCAGGTTCAGAAATTGGTATAAGGTTCCAGCTACCATTACGGGAATCATAGCGTGAAGGCCTAGAGTCTGCAGTAAACTCCGGTTTGGGTTTAGGGTTTAGGGGCCCCAACAAGTTGGAAACCGGATTAAGGACCATTAGTGCTGGAACTCCCGATACATTACTTTTTTCATTCATTCATGACGCAGCA
>CAJNDV010000585.1:0-5000 GCA_905221635.1 Symbiodinium sp. CCMP2456
TAGTAGTAGTAGTAGAACTAGTAGTAGCAGTAGCAGCAGCAGCAACAGCAGGAGTAGTAGTAGCAGTAGTAGTACTAGTAGTAGCACTAGTAGTAGTACTAGTAGTAGTACTAGTAGTACTACTAGTAGTACTACTACTACTACTACTACTACTACTACTGGAACTTACTACTACTATACTATTGCTGTTACGAGCCACCACACTGCTACTTCTAGTATAGTATACTAGTACTGCTGCATACTACAACCCTATAAACCCTAAACCGCTCTACAGTAGTACCTTTACAAGGATTATCAGGATACTGTTGAGTTGCTTGCTATGCAATTTCTACAGAGTGTGGGAGTTGAAATCCCAATCTTCACAATAACACGGGCACCCGACAACCCCCCTAATAACGATGAACAAAATCCTTAACCCCAATCCTGATCAACCGACTGGACCTATAAAACCCGAGGCCCTAAAACTTATACTCCAAAAAAACCCAAGGCTAGTTAGTACTAGTACTAGGAGTACTAGTCCTGAATCCGAAAGACCCGCCCGCAATAAGAACCCAGAGTCGCCCTAGCGCAGGACCCCCCCCCCCCAGCATATACTCCACTGAGGACCGGGGATGCAGGGCTGAAGACGACAGGCCGTTATCCTTATAACTTCTGCCGCTTTCTTGCAGCCGAGCACAACAAGCTTGCCGAGTCTTGGGTGCATATCACGATATTGGAATTGCGTGTTTCATACTGTAGTATATTTGAAGCTTGAGCTGTGCATGTTATATCGTCGTCATTGAGGATTCCGCCCCCCCCGCAGTGTCCGTCGATTTTCTGCAAAGGGAGATGCCACGGCTTGCTGAGGTGCCAGAGATTGTTTATAAACCTTAACCCTAAAGCCCCAAACCCGAAAAGCCCTAAAACCCTAAACGCCATGGAACCCTAAAGCCCTAAACCCTACAAGCCCTTAAACCCTGAACCCGAAAAACCATAAAACCCTAAACCCTAAAAACCCTAAAACCCTAAAAACCTTAGGGTTTAGGGGTTAGGGTTTTAGGGTTTAGGGTTTAGGGGTTTAGGGGTTTAGGGTTTAGGTTTTACGAGTTTAAGGTTTCCATATAATAGATTTAGAATTTGCACTGGGTGTCGGGAACGTGTCTGGCAGGAAGTCCGGATGCTCTGGCGGGATGCCAACTTGGCCCCTGAGTTGCAACATATCATGTTTTTTCCTTTCGGTGGGATGCACGACTGGTGATTGACACATGCATATTGCAGCTGAATCGAAGCACGTATACTGCAGTGCAACAGAGTTTGATTGAGGTCCCGGGTTAAATGCTTAGGGTTTTAGGGTTCGTTCTTCTTGGGTCCGGATACACGCTTGTATTATAGGTCGTTATGCACGCATGCGGTGGTTAGATATATATCGCGACTCTTGAGAGCAAGAATGCACTTCTAAGAGGCCCCCATTTCGGGCTCCGAGTTTAAGGTTCAGGGTTGACATATAGGTTTAGGGCTGGGATACACTTCGATCGAGTCACTCTGAAGGGTGCACTTCAAATTGCAATGCCATATAGGTAATTATCTTTAAATTTAGGGTGTATAGTTTAGGGTTCAGGCTCGTTCAGGATTCAAGTCCTATGGTACCAGCTTTGTGGTTTTGCACGATTAAAATATCGACTCTGCAGAGTGTACTTCAGCTGCAATGCAATTCAACAATTTAGAGAGGAAGGTCCCCGATAAGAATCGCTGTACGAGCGGCTTCAACACCTCGAAGGAGTCCCTCCGTGGAGGTGCTGAAGCCGCTCGTCCAGCGCCTTTCGAGCTGGCTCCATGCAATTCAAGACTTTAGAGTTTGAGGATTAATGGTCCCCGATAAGAATCGCTGTACGAGCGGCTTCAACACCTCCAAGGAGTACAGTGCCTCTCGAGCTGGCTCATTAGAGTTTGAGGAATGGTCCCCGGTAAGAATCGCTGTACGAGCGGTTTCAGCACTTCGAAGGAGTCCCTCCGTGGAAGTGCTGAAGCCGCTCGTACAGCGCCTCTCGAGCTGGCTCCAAGTAATTCTTTAGGGTGTGTAGTTTAGAGTTCAGGCTCGTTCAGGGTTCAGGTCTTAGGGTTCCTTCTGCTTCCGCTGGGATACACGATTCGATATTGACTCTGCAGGGTGCACTTCAACTGCTATGCAATTCAGAAACTTCCTGACAACGTATATATCATCCGGGTCTTATACTCAAAGCCTGAATCTTCGGACAATATCCTGATGGGCCCCTCAACGATGATTTCCCAGGATGCCTTCGCCCCCTATCTCACCGACGCGATCGAAGCTGGCCTCTGGAAGCCTTCCTTCCCAAGAGTGCCTATGACAGCAGAGCCCATGGGTTACTATGCATGAGTGACCCGCCGTGAACCGAATGGTTTTGAGGCTTTGCGGTCCATTGGAGCCCCTGGAGACCGATATGTAATTACATACAACACACACATATATATATATATATATAGGTTCGTTTAAATAGACACACGGAGAGAGAGAGAGAGAGAGATATATGTATATGTGTATATATTAATATAAAAATGTGTTTGTCTAGACCAGCACGAGCACCCTATCATCGACAACAACACAACCGGTCCCCTATCACCCCTATCCAAAGGCTGAGTCCCCAAACTCGGATCCCCCTAAGCCCCTAAAGCATCAAGTCCCTCTCCAAGGCCCGACACAGGCCCCACAGGCTCAGCGGTTTCTGATCGGCTTTTGGTTTATGTTTTCGGGTTGAAGGTGCTGTAAATAACAAGCTACTAGAAGCCAACACAAGGGTTGTGAAATCATCTCGCAAGAAGTTTGCGGCTAGGCTTGTGGACAGACAGGACTTTGAGATGTTGTGTTTTTTTGAGACCCCAGACCTTGTACGATCAGGCATAGCACATGAATAAGTAATGTGTATAACAAAGTAACAAGTAAATCAATAATTTTACACATACCTGTCGATGTGTACATCTGTATGTATATATCCTGGTGAAATAACACATATAAATGTTCGACACAGAGCAGCACATTATCTGCAAAGTCCCGGCTGACAGCCCCCGTGCTTTAAAATTCGTACACAGGAGCATCCTATCATTGGCCACACCCCAAACCCTGAAATCTGATCTCACCTAAGACCCTAAACCACCTTGTCCCTTTCCTAGGCCCAGCACAGCTCTTATAGGCTCATGTATTTATACATATATATGTATATACATATATAAAAAATATGTTTTATAACATACTTAATTATAAAGTAACAAATAAATCAATAATATATAGTTTCACAATATATACATATATCGATGTATGTGTATATATATATATATGCTAGTGAACCCAATCGTATAAATCCTCAACCCAGAGCATCTCAAAGGATCCGGATGTGTAATTGGACGATGAACTGTAAAGTCTCGGCTGATGGCCATTGAAAACGATAGACCCTGCAGTTTTTGTACACAAGAGCATCAGGGTTTAGGGTTTAGGCTTTAGGTTTTAGGGTTAGGGTTTAGGGTTTTAGGGTGTAGGGTTTAGGGTTTGCAAGTATATTTTATCAACGCCTCAACCCCTGCATGCCGATCCCACCTAAAACCCTAAACCGCCTTGTCCCTCTCCTAAGGCCGGCACAGCCCTTCTAGGCTCACACAAAGCTTGCAGATGGTGACGAGTTATTCTAAGTGTTCTTCAGCATATAAGCTGTGCTTACTTCGAATGTAAGGGTTCTGGCTTTAGGGGTAAGGGTTTAGGCAAGGTTTTAGGGGTTTAGGGTAGGGTTTGGGGTTGTCTAGGGCTTATGGTTCAAATGCATATCATGCTGGGGAGTAGGGTTTGGGGTTCTCTAGGGTTTGTGGTTCATGATTCAAATGCATAACATGCTGGGGCCCTATGACCGCAAGCCGCATCATCTGCAGCACACTGCGTGGGATCGTGGCCCACCGAGTCACCTGCGCAAAGGCATTGCACTGTCTATAGCCGTGTCCCCATAGCAGTGTGCATATAAATTAGTAATCATGGCTTCGCTGCGATGTGCATGCTACATATATATGTGGCAGACTGATGATCTGATTGCAATTGCGAACAAGCACGAGAGCCAGGGGCCAAACAGGCATGTGATGAGTGTATGCAGTCATGCTTAATCTTAATGGACCAGGTGTAGATTTAGAAACTGCAAATCCCCGTACATGTACATGCGCCCACCGCAAGATTTTAGCTTTTATTTGCCCCTTGGGGGCCTCAATTCGCTGCCCGGCTGCTGGCATTTTGCCGGCACCTCCGAGGCAGGGTGTCTTTTAGACTAACCGAACCCCCGAACCCTAAACCCTAACCCAAAACGGTTAAACCCGAACCCCTGAAACCTTAACCCTAATCCCTATAGCTTAAGCTCTAAATCCTGAACTCAAACAGCCCTCGACCAGGGCTTTGGAATCTACGATTGGCTTTGCCGGGCACGCCAAGGTGCTGCTGGGGTTTAAGGGCTTATAGTATATCCATCGGATATGTTGCATTTAAGGGCTTCAGGGGTTTTTTGGGTGTTGTACGTTTGGAGTTCGGGGCACCCATCCTCACGAGTACTCCAGGTCTAGGCTTAATAGTGACTCGGCGGATGCTGCACCCCAGCCCAAGTCACAATCCAAGCTTTATCCAACAGTGTCCAGGGCTGTGGAAGCTGCGATTGGCAAGCCGAGGCGCCGCTGGGTTTTACGGCTATTAGATCCACAGGATGTTGCAATTTAGCTTCAGGGGTCTTTAGGATATCTATAGGGTGTTTTACATTTGGAGTTCGGGGCGACACCTCAGAAGTACCTATTAGATCTAGACGAAATTATGAGGTTACTGGTATCCGACTCTTCAAGGGGCCTGCTGTGCCATGTATATAACATGTATATGTGCATAGAGTATGAAGAGGCGCAGTAAATATGTGTATGTGTAAAGGCTGTACACTGTATGTATGTTACGTATGTGTGTGATTATGTAATATGCACCTGGTTTGCAAGTTAAT
>CAJNDV010000585.1:7500-17009 GCA_905221635.1 Symbiodinium sp. CCMP2456
TCAGTTGACGGAAGAGGAGGAACAGGAGCTTGTCCGGGAACTTGAGACGCAGATGGAGCTGGGCAGCCCAAAGCCAACTCCGGACAAGAGTCGGCAGATCTGCGCAACACCGGGTCCGGTGAAGAGGTTTGAGAGCTTCGGGGCCACGCCAGCGAGGGATGTATCGATGACACCGGGGCCGACACCCGGGCCGACGCCGGTCAAGCTGCTCGAGTTCGATCAGCCTTCGGATGAATGGAGCAGCTGGTCCAGTTGGACCCAGGCCGACTCCCATTGGACCCAGCATGCCGACTCCACTTGGACCCAGGCCGAAGCCGATGATTCCCAGTGCTGGGGGAGCTCCACAGCGTGGGTTCCACGCACGTGGTCCACATGCAGCTGGGCAGAGGAGTGGGGCTATCAGAAGCCGTGGCTTGTGCATAATACAATTGGACTTGTCATTGCTTTTAGCATTTGGGGTCTAAGCACTTCTTCTTTTACCCATATCTAGAGGTGGTGGAAGCAGCGAGGGATGTCAAAGGACCTGGAGCCCTACGAGGGGGACTGGTCCTGGGGGCGTGGCGCGTCCCAGGTCTCCGAAGAGACGCAAGGGGACGTACAGGCCAGGAACGAGGAGGTCAAAGCGGTGCTGCAGCGAGGGCAAACTAGCGAGCTTGACCAGCAGCGGCCAACACGTGCGGGCGTTGAAGCTGAAGCTGCAGAGGTGTTTTGCATTAAATAATTTAGTAAATAAAACATGTGAATAGTATAGCCCCTGAAGCCCGAATCCATAAAGGAAAAGCAAAACCTTCTTTTGATTCAGGTGTCCACTCCACGACCTACCGTTCCAACCTTTACCGAGCGTCCCCACGTGAACTGCGTCGACGAGTACTTGGCCCAGGCCTAAATCCTAAACACTAAACCCTTACAACCCTAAACCCCGAGCCCTCTACCCTAAACACTGAACACCTACAACCCTAAACACCAAGCCCTCTGGACCAGGCCTAAACCCTAAAGACTAAACCCCTGCAACCCTAAACCCCAAGCCCCCAACCCTAAGCCAAACCTATAGGCCTATGGCCACAGCCATCGGGATAGCCCAGATCGCTGCCGGTTCTTTCAGAAGGAGGCTTCGGTCATTCTGTATATCTATAGGTTCACTCTATATATATGTGTGTTCTAGATCTGCCTGAAGGTTAGTAGAATAATCTATATGGTTTTGAGTTTTTAGTATGTATAAACACATATATATATAAGTTAAGATGCCTTATACAATAATACCACATGTATGTTACTTTCCCGTTGTACACTAAACCGCTATATAGCTTGATTTTGCTGATGATATATAAGTAAATACATATATATATATATATGCATTATATTATAATACTATATATATATATATATATATATGATTATGTTATAGATATTATATGTAGGAAAATATGCAAAACAATGAAATGTTAAGCCGCCTCAACCTGCAATAATACACTATTATCCCTGGGTATATATATATATATATGTTAGTGTTATATATATATATATAATATGTCTGTATTATGATTCAGGAGCCCACCCCGGAGAAGACTGGTGCCGGTGCCATTAAGCCGAAGACTGAGAAGCCCGACATCGACATGGACAAGCAGACTGGTGCCGACGCCGCCACCCAGCTGAATGACCAGAAGCCCGACATCGACGTGGACATGCAGACTGGTGCCACCCAGCCGAAGGACCAGAAGCCCGACATCAACGTGGACGTGCAGACCGATGCCACCCAGCCGAAGGACCAGAAGCCCGACATCAAGGTGGACATGCAGACTGATGCCACCCAGCCGAAGGACCAGAAGCCCGACATCGACGTGGACAAGAAGCAGACTGGTGCCACCCAGCCGAAGACTGACGAGCCCGACATCGACGTGGACAAGAAGCAGCTGCAGACTGGTGCCACCCAGCCGAATGACCAGAAGCCCGACAACGACGAAGCGTGGAGAAAGGACAAGCAGGGGCGCTGGCTCACGCCACATGCCTTGTACATGCGCTTCTACAGGTCTTGCAGAAGCCACCCAATAGCAATGGCATAGTTTTTTGTATGCTGAGCTTGAGTTATATATATATATATACATACATATCTTTCTATCTATCTATTTATCTATCTATCTATCTATCTATCTATGTATATATCTATATATCCCTAAACCTAAACCCTAAACCCTAAACCCTAAACCCTAAACCCTAAACCCTAAACCCTAAACAATAAATGTGTGAGCCCCTAAACACCCGGCCTTTAAAGGCAAAGACGTGGACCCGGACGTGGAGCGCAAGCGCCTCGAAGCGGAGGGAAGCTACTCGCTTGCACTAGGCTATACCCTATAACCCTAAACCATTGCAGCCCTAAAGCCTAAACCCTAAATATATACCATATTATGACCTCTGAGATCGGGAGAAAATGCACTCCTTGTATCTACACTTCCTGTCATGCCGTGGAGTGTGGGCCGAGTGCAAGATGATCATCCGGATGAAGCCACTTGGATTGCATTTTAAAATGGGTTTAGTGTTTCGGGTTTACAGGGTTTAGGATTTCCTTTATAACCTAGGGGTTGAGGCCTCAGAGGTTATAGAGTATAATATGATTTCTGATTTGAAAGCTGTATATATGTATATATACTAGGATTAGGATTAGGATTAATTCCGGGTGTTGGCCAGGTCTAGGTGTAGTGTTTTACGGGATTACGATATATATATATATATGAAATCTTTCTGTAGATATAAGATGAATATATATATATATATATTATCCAAAAATCATCAAACCTGCAACACCTTAGGGGCTGGCAGCAGGCTTGGAGTCCTGACTCAGTCATGGAGGTCTAGATCTACCTGATAAGAATATGACATTTTCAGACTAAAATATATAGATCTGCTGATCTAGATGTAATAGTAGAATAGTAGACCCCAGTGACCGAAAATCCCTCAACTCCGAAATCCCTCTACTCCGAAACCCTTAAATCTCATGACCACAACATCTTCTACTCCCTAAACCCGAAACCCGAGCCCCTACACACTGAACACACACACATACACATATATGGGTATGATGTATAGATATACAGACATGCACATTCACATAAATGTATCTCATTATACACATATATATATATATATGTGTGTGTGTGTATGTGTAGATACATACACATGGGTTCTATATCTATACATATATATATATGTATGTATGTGTAGGTGTTTGTCTATGTGTATGTGTTTGTGTGTCTGTGTGTTTGTTTGTCTGCCTGCTGTCTGTCTGTATGTGTGTAGGCATGTATGTAGTGTTTCTAATTTCCAGCCCGATTCGAGCTCCGAGGACGACGAACTCCTTGGAAACGGAGGAGTCCTACGAATGGTGGACGTACGGGACAATGGTGAAGCAGCTGGGACCCGATCTGGCAAGCGACTTAAAGCAGCGGCACGAAGCAGCAGATCCGCGAAGGACAGGGAGGTTCGTGAGAGAGTACCTTGGATGAATTATTCCAAAGTTATTAAACCCTAAACCCTAAACCCTATATACCTTGCATTGCGCGTCTCAGCATCGGTTCGTATGAGGCACCCTGACTTCCCCGGCATCGAGGAGCAGTACAGATACAAGAACTTTGCGAGCGGAAGAGAGACCAAGCGCCGCACCGAGCTGCATGAAGCCGAGATCTCGCAGACAGCCGACGTCCAGGAGGAGGACGCCTTCGAGGCAATGCAGCTCAGCTTATATATACTAGCACAACTTTCGAAATTTACATTCGAATTCAGGGTTTAGGGTTTAGGGTTTAGGGTTTAGGGTTTAGGGTTTAGGGTTTAGGGTTTAGGGTTTAGGGTTTAGGGTTTAGGGTTTAGGGTTTAGGGTTGCACAACTTTCGAAATTTACATTCGAATTCCGAGCGTGTGAGATCATGTGTGCACGGCCCCAAGGGAGAAGCTGCTGGCAGAGCAGGAGAGCGTGCACACCTTCAGCACCGGAGAGACCAAGCCGAAGCCGAAGAAGGATCAGAAGCCGAAGAAGGAAAAAACGTGGGCACAGCTTGCCAAGGAGGCCGTTGTACCGCATGCACATGTCCGATTTATCATCATGCGTTCGAACTATAATGTGTACCAGGTGTACATACATACATAGATACATACATACATACATACAGACACACACACACACTAGCCTCTAAACCCTAAACCCCTAAACTCTACCCTAAACTATACCACGTCTTCGCAGGCAGACACGAAAGCCAATGTGGAGCTCACCGAGTACGAAGGCTTCGAGAAGTCATTGCAAGACGCCGGAGTGTGCCCTGCTGTCTCACAGTACTAGCTATTGCATTCAATTAAGCCACAATGCATATACATAATAATGATAATAGACATATATATATATATATACATATGTACATATATACTATATAGATAATATGGAGAGAATTCGAGGGAGTCTACAACTTAATAAATGGGTTTAGGGGTTCTTGGGTTTATGCGTTCATGGCTTCAGATAATTTAGGGTTTTCGGGGTTTGGGTTCCATTGGAAGGGGTGGCCTTGCGGAGCTCTAGAGATCTGCTACTATGCATGTTCGACTTCATGTATGCGATACAGAAATAACTATAAGTGACTAGACCAACACTCGTTTTATCCCTAACCCCTAAACCCTAAACCCCTAAACCCCTGAACCCCTAAACCCCAAACCCCAAACCCCTAAACCCTAAACCCTAAACCCTAAACCCGAAACCCCTATATACAATATGCCCTAGACCCAGTCTATGTAGCCTCAATATAATCAGAAACACCACTGAACCCTCAGACAAAACATACCATGTCCTAGATTGTGACCCTGAAACACTAAGACGTGGCAGACCCTGTTCATCCCAGTCCTGTAAAGCTTTCTAAATTGTACCAGAGTGCTTATAGGGTCTAGGTAGCCTCGCATTATGATCCCCATGCCATGCAAATCCCGACTATTGTCCCAATAGATTGAATTCAATCGAACCCTGAACCCTAAACCCAAGCCTGCAAAAACCCTGAAAGCCCAGGTCTGAGAACTTCCGTGAGGCCCTCATGAAGGATGTTGAGCCGTGCCGCCATTGGTTGTCCGGGCTGAAGCATGACCTCGCGACGGCGGTGGGGAACAAGGTGACCGAGATCGAGATGAAAGCGAAGGTGGAGGCATGCGAGTGTTGTTTTATTCAACTATAAGGTGCAACATCTAGAGGATGTAGCTATGTAAACCCAACACCCCAAACCCTAAACCTTGAAGCCTGAAGCCTAAACCCTAAACCCCTAAAACCTAAAGCCACCCAGGAGACCCAGAGGGCCATCGTCGAGTTCAAAATGCGTGCCACCCCGATTCGTGATGCTATCAAAAAGGCGAATGCTACGGCTAAGCCCAAGGGGAAAGCCAAGGCGAAGGGAAAAGCTAGGAAGTAGCTGATCGCTACATGAACATGAGCTGCAAGGGTGCAGCTGTGAGCGATATCGTCGCTGTGATTTTGCAAAGGCAGAGACCTAGCTCTGGCAGCTATAGTAGTGCGATGCAACATGATATAGCTCTAAATATATGCTGTGGGTACCTGGCCTCATGCAACACATAGCTGAAGTGCATGGCTGTTGGATTGTCTCTGTCATGGGCGATGCAATCTGCTATATCGCCATTTTTTGAAATGGGAACCTGCTGAGATGTGACAGCAACCACGTTGCAACCCCCAAAAACTAAGGAGTGAAAAGGCCTGCTATATAGGCACCCGACAACCCAAACCTAAGCTTCTCCACCCGGGCCCGTGACCCCTAAATGAAGCCTGAAGCACCAAATAAGTCCCCATATCCCTAAAAGTTGAACATACCGTTCATGTGGTTTGCTGTGGAGTCTCATGCCAATACTAGTACTTGTGACGGGCTAACCTGCCACGAGAACATGAGGGCGCGCCTCAAAAAGGTCGTGTGCATCGATATTGGCTAAACCCCTAAACACCCTACACCCTGAACCCTAAATCCTAAACCCCTCAACCCTAAATCCTAAACCCTAACTTTAAACCCTGAACCCAAAACCCTACACCCTGAACCCCAAACCCCGAACCCTAAACCCTCGCGCGACCTTTGCAATCATTCCGTGTCCATATACTAGCCTAAAAGTCATAGCGACCATTATACAATTGCAAGCCCTCACCTCTACTCCTAGTCTGTATATACATATATAAAAATATATATATATATATATACATACATATCTTATATAATATTAATGCCTGTATATATATATATATATACACCCTACTCCCTAAACCTTGAAAGGCTTAATTCTTTACCCCCTCAATTCGATACTGAACCCCTAATACTTAGAAGCCTTATCCGTAATCCTCTGAAGACCTACGTATACACCCTTGACCCCCAATCTTAATTATATTACAATAAAGCATACTATACCCTTGAACCCTGAAGCTTTGAACCCTCAAAGACTCTCCATTCGAATTTCCCCGAGACATGTCTTAAAGCCTAACGGCAGGAACCGCCTGAAGCCTAAATCGCAGCAAATTTATACATATATAAAGCCCGGAAACTTATAAATCTAGGATCTGGCCCAACGCAGGAACAACACGATCGAGATCACGTTCTCGACATCGAGCTCGAGGCTCCTGCTTTATCATTGATATCTGGTGAGCAGTTTCAATCTGGAAGGGTTTCGTTCCTCGGTCATGTCTTGATGTTCGACCAAACACCTCTACAAGATCCAAACACTACTTTATAGCAAGAGGCTACATTATATACAACCCTAAACCCTCAGCCCTAACCCCCTAAGATTTATATAATGGTTAAAAACTAAATAATAATTCTATAATATATATATATATATATAATATGTATATATATATATATATGTGTATATATATATATATATGCATTACCTTTATATATATATATATATCCATATATATATATATATATATATTATAATCCTGCCTTGCAGGTAGTGGCACGACATCGTCTTCCAGAGCGGCCTATGGAACCGAAGCGGCTATATATATGTATATATTTTTATTTGTTATTTATATGTTCGGATATAATAATGCTATGCCTTAAACTAAAACGTATATATTGTCAGAACTTCAGGGCAGTATTTCGGGCATCAAGGGTACAGTCCTTTTGGTTGGGACTTTAGGGTTTAGGTTTTAGGTTAGGGTGTGGAGTTTACGGTTTGGGGCTTAGGGCTTAGGGCTTTCATGGGGTCCTGGTCCCCCCCACCCGCCTTTTTGCACTGCTCAGGAGAGAGAAAAGAACCGGCCTCACGATCGGGGCGAAATGATCGAGCAGGCCTCTACGGGCGGGTTGGGCTTTGGAATATTATGTCGGACACCGTGGAGCTCAGCCTGACCATGTTAGTATATAGATTGTAAAGCTTAAGCCTCAACACATGGAAGGTCCCTCCACAACGACAAGTTCAGGATCGAGACCACTTCCATCCACAACGACAAGTTCAGGATCGAGACCACTTCCATCCAGAGGCACCGTATAGCGTAATTAAGTTCTATGATGACATGGTGCAAGCTAGCATTTACAAGCTCAATCAATGCAACATGGATCCATGTCAATTGCAAACGAACAGAACATGCAGGTCTTCCCTCATCCCCGAGATCGGAAGCCCTTGATGAATCTGCAGGCCCGGTTTAGGGCTTTAGGGTTTAAGGTTTTTGTTGAGGGTTTAGGTTTCGGGTCTTAGGTTTCGATTTTTTGTTTAGAGGGCATAGGGGCCTTCGGGTCAGGGGTTTAAGGGTTTTAAGGGTAAGGGCTTTAGGGCTTTAGAATTAGGATTTTTAGGGATTCAGGGCCTAGTCTAGGGTCGGGGGGTTTAAATAAGGGGCTTGGAGCTTAGGGTTTTTGGGCTTGGCCTTGAGACCTTGGTGTGCAGTCTCATGTTATATATATATATGGCTTTAATGATTTCGGGCCTCGCGGTTCGGGGCTTATGTACGAGGCTTATCGTATCTTGTGGAATGATTCGAACACGTAGCTAGTGCAGAAGTCCACGCAATTGGGTTATATGCTAATCGGCATAATTATAACCCTCATATGATTATATACAAGTGTCCTATGTACACCTTCAAGCGATCCTATGGCACTGTCACCACAATTTGCAGGATATATATATATATATAAAGTATTAATATTCGTGTGAAATTATTAAACAACCTGAGGGTTGGCGCCTTGGCTTTCCGAAATCGACGCTGATCATGATGTCAATCTTCGAAGCTTCTACCTCCCGAACGGTTTAATGGTTTAGGGTTGACTGTTAGGGGATTTAGGGTTTATGTAAGGTTAATTCAAGGCTTATAGGGTCTAGGGTTAGGAAAGTTTAGGGTTTAGCGTTCGAGGTTCAAACTCGGGAGCTTAAGGTTGAGGGTTTAGGGATTTAGGGTTTGAGGCTTAGGGTTTAAAGAAAATGGGGTTTAGGATATTAAGGTTTGGGGTTCGAGGTTCGAACTCGGTTTACGGATTTAGGGTTTAAGGTTTAGGGTTATAGGGTCGGGTTTAGGATTAGGGTTGGGGGTTCGTGGTTCAACTCGAAGGCTTGCGGTTCTAGATCCTTATAGCCCCACAGCCGCGTAGATTAATGTTGAAAATTGGTTGAAGACTCTAGGGTTTTGGTCTTTCCGGTTTGAGGGGATCTATCCATTAATGAGCTGGATCCTTTGTAGTTGGGCCTCGAGCTCGGGATTTGGACACAAAGGAGAATAGGGTGATCCGGTGATCGATGCATATGTGTTCTTAGAATATGTTTGCTATTAAAGCACCCCAGGGCTTCATGAGTCCATGGGACTAGGGTACCCCGGTCGTTTACCCCGATCGTCCTGCTAATCATGTGATTCTTCCAGATCCAAACATATCCCTCGATCCCTAAACCCTATAAGCCCGAAATATGTGCCCACAGTGTCCTGCAGATAGCAGAATAACCCCCGCCATCTAGATCTTATCCCTAGGCCTATTCGACGAGTAATCCTAAACCCGTATGCAATAATTATTATATAATCGCCAGCAGCTCCGCAATCTCGTGGTCGGATGTCGAATCGATGCAATGCAGCCTCCGCTTCCTCTTCGGCCTGCAGTGTTTCCAGTAAGGCCCTGAAACTGCGTGTCATGTTCTGAGTCGTCCTCCGGGTCCTCGGCGTTTTTGTTCGGATCTTGCATTGTACTCTTCGGCTGAGGATCCGCTCGGCTTCCTCTCCGATCCGGAACCTGTCGATGGAGTAGCCGGTTGCCATGTCGCCGTTTTCCATGTCGGCTTTAAAGTGTCCAGTGCAAGTACAAGCATTCAATCGCAAAACCCTAAACCCTAAACCCTAAACCCTAAACCCTAAACCCTAAACCCCCAAAGCCTAATCACAAACCAGACCCAAAAACCCTAATCCAACCCCAAACCTATAACATCACTAATCCCTAAGCCTCAACCCCCAAAGCCGAAAGGCCTATTCCACCTCTAAACCCTAAGATCATTAATCCCTACCTGACCCCAACATT
>CAJNDV010000586.1:1300-17009 GCA_905221635.1 Symbiodinium sp. CCMP2456
AATGGTAATGGTAATGGTAATGGTAACGGTAATGGTAATGGTATTGGTAATGTTAATAGTAGTAGTAATAGTGATAGTGATAGTGATAGTGATAGTACTAGTACTAGTACTAGTACTAGTACTAGTACTAGTAATAGTAATAGTAATAGTAATAGTAATAGTAATAGTAATAGTAATAGTATCAGTAATAGTAATAGTAATAGTAATCGTACTAGTAATCGCAATAGTAATACTCGTGGTAATTGTAATAGTAATCGCAGTCGTAATCGTAATAGTAATAGTAATAGTAATAGTAATAGTAATAGTGGTAGCAATAGTGGTAGTACTAGCAATGGTAGTAGCAATAGCAATAGCATAATAGTAATAGTCATAGTCATAGTAGTAGTAGCAGTAGAAGTAGAAGTAGAAGTAGAAGTAGAAGTAGAAGTAGAAGTGGAAGTAGTAGTAGTAGTAGTAGTAGTAGTAGTAGTAGTAGTACTAGTACCAGTACTGGTATCACTACTAGTACTAGAAGTGCGCCTGCGTGAGGGCACGCTTTTTTCGAGCAAACAAGCCTATTTTCTACGGTTTTTGTGTATTTTTCAGTTGATTTTCATGTCAATACGAGATAAGTAGGGACATTCGGAAGGCTTTGTGCAGACTCGATACTTATGCTTCTTGTCGTCGCATACGACGCCTTCTGAAGTAGTAGTAGTAGTAGTAGTAGTAGTAGTAGTAGTGACTGGGCCCACTTGGCGCCCCCACAGATTCATCGGTTCTTGTATTTGGAGGGGGGTGGGGGGGGGTTGGGGGGATCTTAATGACGAGTTAAGCGACATAACTTTTCCCAGAAATATACGGATTTTCTCTGAGACAGCCAAAACCAGGATTTCCGGAAAAACTCTTTTAATATCGGGGTGTTTACTAATCAACAGCACAGATTAATCAGAGCAACACCGGCCAGAGGATCCAAGACATCGAGTGCAGCTTTCCAGCAGCAGCCTGCCTCTCAGCGGCTATCATAGGTCTCGCGAAGTTTAACACAGCGATTCTGTTTCTGCCGGCCCGGAGGTCGAATGTCCAAAAAGTACACCGACGCGGTTCTGCGAGCCATGAATCGCCAGAGTCAGGCTGGGAGGGGAGACCCGATCTGACCTAACGTTGCCTGTACATCTTGGACAGAAGACTTTCAGATTTGTGACGGCCAGCTACAGGTCGGTGATGCGTCCTCCAGTTCACGGCTGCGTTTGTGATGTGATGCACCACGAATGCCATACTGTACAGGGCCTCGCGACAAGATTCTGCTATCAGGACCCTCTTGTGAATTGCGTGGTTCGAATTCGAGACAAGCCACACCAGCAGAGGCGGTTTCTTCAAGGATGCAGCCGGGATGCACAGCCTTTGCAGTCTTAGCATTTACTCTTTTGCCTTTAACTTAGCTGTCTGTCGATCGGCTGAATCCCCGAAGTGCGAGATCTGCAGGTCTGTCCCTTTGAGATTTTTTTTTCGCAGGTGTCTTACAGGACGTTGGCACGCAGGGCCTGCGGCTTGCTCTTGGCCCGCCAGAGGCACTTGCAGGCCTGAAATGGTCCGAAAGCTGTGGTTGCAGTGGTGCATTGCAAATCGTCTTATTGAAAAGCTAAATCCCTAAGTACCATCGACTCAGAGTGTGGAGTGTGCGCAATCAAAGTGCACCTTTCCCATTCAGCCATTCCTACATGAGGGCGTCAGTCTTCAGGGAGATGCCTTCTGCTTTTTGAACGCCCTTCCTCGAGTCAGCTGTAAGTGCCGGATTCTTCAGCCTGCATCTATGGGAAGAACTTACGGACCATTCAGTCATATGATATTGGTGATCTAGCACAGAGATTTGAGCAACGCCTTCATAGGTACTGAAGCACCTGGCACTTCTGTAGATTCGGAAATTCAGTTCTGGTGCATTTCTTCGAGCCGCAGGTCCTTTGGGTGATCCTTTCTTGCCCTTGCCATGCTACAGTTACCAGCAAGTACTCTTTACTCGTCAGCCCGTTGGTCCTTATGGATGCGGCGAGACTCTCGTCATAAGACATCGGATGGCAGACGACTCCTTCTGTCGTGGCCCCACAGCCATTTGCTGAATTTCTTCGGTGGCTAGCGAATGTGTGGCGAGACTCCCATAAGACATGGGATGCCAGACGACTCCTTCTGTCGTGGCCTCGCAGTCATGTGCTGGTTTCTTGGGCGGCCAGCGAATGATTTACCACAGCCGCGGAACCAAGAAAACCTTAAGGCAATCAAAACCCTGTCTCGATGCACGCGCAAGGCGCAGGTCGTTATTTCGTCATTCGATGCTTTGTTTGCTTATTGCTCCGCTCGGATCAATGGACCTGGAGCGTTGGAAGACATGGTGAGCCTTTCCTGGACCATCCAGGCTGGACGCATCCGCAGCTAGATGCCGCCCTCGTTCGCGCGGCTCTAGCCGGGTGCGCTAGTGCGACCGCCTTCTCAGTCAAACGCCATTGGGTGTTTGGGTAGAATCTTGTTCTAATTGGTTTAGTTAGTCGATTCATGTTGCCAGGCGGCCGCACCCTATTGTTTGGGTATCTATAAGACCGATTTCTGAAGCACACACGTGCCGAGAAGCGCAATGCGCAGTCGAAAAGTGCCTGATGCTTTGCTGAGATCACCGTCGGATCTTAAGATTTGTTGCATGATAGCATCACGCAACATGTGCAGCAGGATGCATTCTCGAACGGGGACATCCGAGGTGCGCCAACGCACTATCTCTCGCATTGCAGTTGCACTCGACAGAACGATGCCTGAGAAAGTTACTGTAATGTCTGGCCAAGCAATGCTTTGATGCAGGTGCACCCACTTCGTCGGCACCCCGGGCTGGAGATGCGATCTAAAGAACTGAAGTGCAAGCCGGCGTCTCATATTCTTAGGCAGAGCAGGGCGATGTCGCTTCAGGTGGGCATAGGTCATGCCATGCCCTTAAGCCACATGAGCATGACACAGAAGCCTCCAGGAATCCTTCAGGTCCGGGGCTCGGAGTTCATTCCTGGCTTTGCACTTCACGGCCCATTGTTCAGGCAGAGCAATTCACCGGGGCAGGAGGCTTGCAGTCCATCGCGGTACTTGGAGGCGTGAGACTTCTCACTTAAGCGATTCCTTTTCCGTGACTGGAAGCTGGCTGGAGGAGGACACCTACCTTTCGAGTCCGCAGGATGCAGAGCCTGGGCCAAAGCTGCGGGACCCTTTGACAACTTTTGGGTTGTTCGCATTCGTCTCCAGAAGGTTCGAGCGGCAAGCAGCTGCGCCTCCCAGCACTGGAAGGCAGTCCCAGGCACTGTGGGCAGGTGAAGTCAGTTTTGTCAACGGCAAAGTGTCCTTTCCAGGAGCTCTTGCGCGAGATGAGACGCCTGAGGTGCGTCGAAGATTTGTTGCTGACCAGTAAAACCGTCACCGCCAAGAACGGAGACTGGCAGAGGCAGCAGATGGAGCAAATGGCCGAGCTGGAGAAGCTTGCGGCTGGACGAGACCCAGGTGGGCGGGGACCACTCTTCACATGAACCCAAGACCATTGCAGGACGTCCGTTATTTGTCCATCTATCTGTGCATTCATCTATCTATCCGTCAATCTGTCCATCCAGTTATCTATGTTTCTGCCTATCTGTCTGTATTTCGGGTCCTACAGAGAAGCCTCACAAATCCATACTTCGGCTCCATCTGTGCTCTTGCTTGTGAACGAGAAACGAACGAGGAGACTCAGTTGATTTCGGCACACAGCACGTAGGCAGAAACTCCTACTGACAAGTGACACACACACACACGTTCTGCTGCATGGAAGCTTCAAAGTTGCAGGGTTGCCAACTGACAAGCTTGGAGCGATGAGCAGGCCCGATTGCTCTTGTTCATGCCTTCTTGTGGGCATGACACTGGAATTCTGTACTCGCTTGTAGTTCCCTTGCCAGTCTGAGTATGTCAAGCGGATCGCGGCCGAGTGTCTCCAACAACGCACAGGCAAGCTGCAGCAAGTCACACCCCTACCGCACTACGCTGCCTTTAACCAACGTCGCGATCACTGTCTGCTTTTTGTCATTCATGCGGCTGTCTGGTGTGAAGCATGGGTGACTCGTCGTAAATGCCAACACTGCGCTGGAGGGCCCTGCGGCGAGCCCGATGGCAGATCGGTCAGGCCGGCGGCAGCCTGTGGCGTAACAGAGTCACTCACTAGATTCCAGACAAGGCCCCAGTGCGACGACGGCTCAGTTTCTTGCGCATTCCCTGGGAGCTGTTCGCAACTTGAGCAACTCAGGCGACGGGTCTTTCGTCCTCATGCCCTTTCTGAGTCTCGTCTGGGAAGTACACCTTTCCCTGCACAGGCTGCCGTGTGTGTGTGTGTGTGTGTGAGAAGCTGTCCTGGTTGATTTATGGTTCCGACGTGTGTCCCGCCTTGTGCGTACGGCGTACATGGCTCCAGGATGGAATACTCTCGGCGTGCATCACACAGCCCTTGCTGTCGAACACTGCAAGTTGAAAGTCTCTATTTATTTCGAGTCATCCTGCACCATCCCCAAGGTGGGAATACCGACCGCACGAGGACGACCCAGTCGACGCTGCCGTCACGCACCTAGATTTCTGAGCTTTCCTTCATCGTCAGCTTGACAGAATCCATCACTCGCCTTCGGTCGTCCTCAGGTCCCATATGGTCCTTTCCGTACTAGCACATGAGAAGAACCCAACACCAATAAGAGCCGAAACAGCAGCTTGCCTCATTCACTCTCGGCAGGTACAGCCAAGATCCCAAACAAAAAGACTGGAATCAGATCGTCTCATGGTGAACACCGTTGTCACAGTTTAGTGTGCGCCTAGTGGTGCAAGGCTCGACGGTCCTGCCATGAAGCTCTCACATCCGTTCGGCAGCACATCCCACCGCACGTGGCGACAAGGCGAATCGCAAGCATCAAACATTCAATATCTAACGCAGAGTCAATGCCACTGTGGGCTCAGCTTTGTGTTTTGCAGTTTGTGTTGGCGCATCATTCGAAACCCCCTGTGCTCGTCTTTGTGTCAGGTTCGAGAGGGACGAGCACAGGAACATGTACGGCGCAAGCTAGAGTCTGAAGGTTCTGAGGCTTCCATGCTTTTAGGCGCGCTTGTCGTAGGCTTCGCCATTCATTCATGACTGTCGCACTGAGGGCAACCCATCTGATATGCTCTTGCACACTCTCGGAGTACGCACTAAGATGAAACAGGAATGTATTTCGAGGGGGGGCCGGAGTATACCTCCCTGTACTGTGAAACAGATTTTTGAACCCGGACAGTGTATTGTGAGCCCCCTACTTTCGTTACTCTTCCGTGTACCTTGCCGCCACAGGCTCTTCTAATATTGTCGATCTCACGACGAGAAAGACAGCAGGTGAGATGATCGATGTGGAACCCCGGGAACCAAGAGTGTGAAAGGGCAGTCGCAGGGAGCATGTGGCAGCCTTCTTTGTCGGAGCCATCAGAAAGTTAGCTTTCCCGCAAGAAGGTTGCTCGGCTGGTGAACCGTGGACGTTATAGAGCCTGGAGAGCACTCCTTTGCCGCAGAGACCTGAGAAAAGCTCCGAGACTCCGCTCTGCTCTGCCGTGAGCTGTGCTGAGGACTCGAACACGGGGTGTACCTCTGCGGAACAAAGAGAGCCAGGAGCTCAGCCACCATGGAACTCAAGACCGCTAAGTTGAGGAAGCAGCGTCATGCACCAACTGAAAAGAGATACCTATACCAATTCTATCCTAAGAACAAACTCCACAGGGCAACTTGGTCGCGGCTGTACTGTACTGTACTGTACTGTACTGTACTGTACTGTACTGTACTGTACTGTACTGTACTGTACTGTACTGTACTGTACTGTACTGTACTGTACTGTACTGTACTGCTCCTTGCAGTTTGCACTTCTCCGAGGGACAACTGACAGAGAGCATTTAGCATGCCGCTGGTAACCAGGTATGATGGGATGTTTTCGCTGCATTTCTAAAGTTGTGAAAGTCGGAGGGAACGACGACTTCAGTAAAGACGATGGCGACGCGTGAAAACGACGACGGCAACCTGCGAAAACACGACGGCGACGACGCGGCCACTGCCAAGGCCGCGACCACGAAGACGAGGAGGCGGAGGAGGAGGAGGAAGAGGAGGAGGAGGAAGAAGACGACGACGACCACGACAACCTGCGTTTGGCATTCGAATCGGGGTTGATCTTTCGGATGATGCTCTCATCTTGCCGATCAAGCATTGTCAGATTCCAGGCGGGCTGTGCCGTACTGAACTGGCGAAGGGGGCGGTGCATCAGGGGAAAGTGCAAAACATAAGCTTGCAATGTTGTTGAGCTCGTTGATGAATCACGCATGTATCCGCAGGGCATGGTGCCGAGTGTGAGCAGGTGCACATCCGCGTGGACGAGGAGCAAGGGCTGCTAGAGGCAGGGGATTGGTCCGTGACGGAGGGGAACTGCCGCGCAAGAAGATGCCTGTATGGACCAGATTGAGCGCCGAGCAGTATCCAGGAAATCTAGGGGGATTCGAACATTCCGTTTGCACTGATGACTCATTGACTCAGAAGCAGCGAAGTGCGAGACGACATGTCATCCGAGCCCGGGACGCCAGGCATCGAAGGATGGTGGAAGGACGTGGGCTGATTTGAGAGAGATCGTGACCTGACGACAGTCATTCGGAAGCATTCAGTTACCGGGCGTTGAGTCGAAGCCCCTTCTAAGATGGAGAGACTTCTAGCCGTGGGTGGCTGCAGGCCAAAGCTGCTGTCGGACCCCGGGCCGCTGGCCCAGGGACATCGTACCATAGTTTCACAGACAGACTCTGCGATGGAGAGAAAAGAAGTCCCGAAAAAACCCATCAGCGATTGGCGGATAGGCCAAAGCCAAGTCATCTATATTCGGGCTCCGGCTCTCCGAGCGCAGTCACGGGATCCCTTGCAGCGATGCCTTAGAGAGAAAGCCATGGCCAAACGAGGCTCACCAGCAGCCTCTCGGTACAAGCATGCTTTGCAACCAACGACTGCAGGCCGGCCTGCAGTCGATGTCCTTGGGAACCCCCGCAAGTATCTGGCTTGCAAGCAGACCGCACGAGAGAGTCACGATAGCTCCAAGACGGAGCATGCTTGGGCGACAGGTTGCGCTGGAAGCCCTGTGGACGAAATCTGTGCGAGGCCAGGTGCTCAGGCCCACAGGGAAAGCTACATGCGAGGCGTTATCGAACACGACAGGTGTGGCCGTTCCTTGGAAAGTGCATCCCTTCTGTTGGCCAGAAGCTGAGTGATGGGGTGCCAGGGGGGTGGCCCGGTCTCCGGTGACGCGCCGAGGTGTGTGAACATCACCTTTGCTTGCAATGCGCTGCAGAGTCCCTGGAGAAACGTGGGTCCGGTGCCTTACGTGGGCTTTCGGCTCACGACCCGACCGGTAGTATCCATGAATCCAACCTCTTCGTGGCTTTCCCAGGACACACGTCGTGCAGTGCAAGGCTTCGCGAGCGATTCCGCTTGTGTTCCCCGTGTATCCGTGTGAAAGCACCTGTGCGAGGCATGCAACGCCGTCACAGAGGTCGACGCTGCCGCGGCATCGTACCTGGAGGGCCTCTGCTCGTCGCCGTCGCAGTCGAGCACTTAGCTCGGAGACTCGGGGGCCTGCCAGGAAGAGTTGACCTCGGGTAGTTGCTGATCGTAGCACCGCACATCCAGCCGTTGCCGACAAGAGCGATCCCCCCAAACCCGTTTCAAACCTAGCAATCTTGAGGGCGAAGCCTGTTCTCGTCTCCACAGCCCATGCCTGTAGAGACGAGATGCTGCACCGATTAAGGAAGAATTCTCTCAACAAGCGGAGCTCCATGCTTGATGTTTTTTCTGTCAACATTGCGTCAACTTACGCAGCTTTTCCCGCTCCTTGTTTCAGGAGCATGACGAAAGCTTGACTCAAACCTTGATACCCCTGTATACTTTCCTTGAAAACCGAAGCATAGAGCCGCACGCTGACGCTGCACTGTAGTCCCAGCAGTTTGGGCAAGAAGCAAGGAGAACTTGAAGGAGGGTCAAGGGTTGGTTTGTGGCTATGTGGAACTGTCTTGGGTCAGGTCGACTCGCCTGGCAAGTGGATTTGCAAGCCCTGCTGTTCAGACATCGCGCGGAGATCGCGGCATGTTTGAATCCTTCTGATGCCGCACTCTGAAGAAGCGTCAGAATCCAACCTAAAGCAGTCGTGAGATATGACATGGCAGATCTCTCTGACGACACGTCCCCAATGGTGCTGCCTCCTCCTGTCCCGCAGTCCTGGCCTCAGCTGCAACGAGACTTCGTCTGCTGCCCTGAATTGCGGCGCCGTAGACGGGCTACCAGACTCGATAGTTGCATGGCAAGCCCTTTTGAAGTTTTCATAGTCTTAAAAACCAAAAAAACATGCAGAACCTACTGAACGTTTAGGCCGGCCAGACGCAAAGCCAGGGCCTTAGCTGACAAGGATTCTTGCTCGCTCGACCAGGGAGCCTGCTGTTCAGTCGCGGTTCACAAAGACAAGTCGCCCATCTCCTTGCCCGTTCCCCGTGCATTTCTAACAGCAGATACAAGGAGCCATCCTGGAGCAACAGTGCTGTAGATGCTCCTAGCAAAGAGAGGCGAGCCTTGTGAGTTTCTTACCATGAATCTCAGCAGGGTAGAGCTGGCCGTGTTCAGGCTTGGCAAGACGAAGCTTGGCGCTGCAGTGTGCAGCCAGCCGAGCTGGGAGCCCACTATGGTTCGCCTTTCGGACATGAGCAACATGTGCAAAACAGCCGTGCATGTGCTGAGGTGTCTCTCCGAATTCTCCGAGCTCCGTCATTGAGAGCATGGAGAACGTGCCGCAAGGAGATGCCGCATGCCCGGACGTGCGATGTTGCGAGTGCCTTTAAACGTCTGGTTGAGTGCAAGTCCCAGGCCCGCCGCTGCGGACAGTGCGAGGCTGTTGGGCTTGCTGGTAGTATTCAGTATGCCCGTCGCAGCTCGATCTGTTCCTGTGGTGTTTGCCGCCAGGACGGCCCAGCGGAGATCCACTGCGATCAGTGCCAGGAAACCTTCTGCAAAGGACCTCGCTGCTACGCGGTGTTTCGTGGCGAAAACCGTGCTTAGAATTTTCCGGGGCGGAAGCTTTCCGACTGTGAGATGGAGGGCGGGAGGAGTCACAAAGGACAGGGCTGATGTTGGCAGTGCTGGGCTCCAGCGGAAGTCCAGCCCTCCCCGCCCGTCAGGGCCCGGGCGAAGGGGTGGTTTTGCATACCTTATGGCCACGAGTCGCTCTTGTGACCTCTACCCGTGTTGCAGCGGCCGACAGCTTGAGGGCTCGGGGGCTTGGGGTGCGCCGATGTCCCTGCATTTAAAGTGTAGCTCTTTCGTGATGCCCCGCCCGGATGCATATTGCCGGCCCTAAGTTTGATCGTTCGCGTCAGCACTTGCGCCAGCAGTTGGCTCGTTTCGCCTGAAGTTAAGCTGTGAGCAGTCCTCCAGCTTGCGCCAAAAGCAATTGGTACTCCCATGGCTGTAGATGCCACAGTCTTGGCGGCTCAGTTAATAGAGTTGGGTAGAGGGTAGACACGGGCTGTTGAATTGTTGGTCGGCCACAGTGAAGTAACTAGACTGGTGTACTACATGACCCTGTTGTCTGCGTCGTTCGGTTTGCCGATCCTTGTCCACGTGCCAGCCTGGTGTAAGACCCGACAAACCGGCTTGGACATCAGTGGTGGGGCCGCTTAGGCCTTGGACTCTTCTGGCTTGAGGCGACATTGCCAAGGCAATTGCGCTAAGTGTCCAGGTGCGAGTCCAGGGGAGCCCGTGAGCTTCGGAATCGGTAACGCGAGCACGGTGGGAGACGTTTCGTGCACACGATGTCAATCATTTGCAATTCACAAAAAGACATACCGGAGCGCTCGGGGAAAAAACCCTCGGATTTCCCCGATCTGTTTCGAAGATCTGTTTTCGCAGCGAAGGATGCTCGGATGCAACTCATCGGCCGCGGTCCTGGGTAGTCCATACTGTCCGTGGTCATGAGGAAAGTACCCATTGACCGCTCTAAGGCAGGGCAGAATGACCAAGCACTGTTTGCAGACGATTACTTCAGAGCTCTGGAAACCAGGTGTGAAGAGTGAAGCACTGCAGTGCCTTTACACCAAGTCGTAGAGCTGAAGTTGCAGGTGCACTAGCACCTCCGATCGCTGCCCCGTCACTGAGCCGACGCTTCCATGCTTGTCCTGGGCATCCGGAGGAGTGCAAGAGCCATCACAGTGTGGCGGCTGGAGTCATAATCCTAATTCGAACTGCCAGCGTATAACTTGAAGACAACTGTAGAAATGCTGCAGCTAGCCTGGAAGATGTGGACAAGCTGCTAAGCTTCACACACATGCAAAGAGCAATGTCATCTGGACGATATATGTGTGCGTGATGTCGGACACGATAATACTCCTGCGATCGCCGACCTGCACAACAAGAGCTTCGCACAAGATCATTTGGCCTGCCATTCCACGGTGCACACGACAGTCGCGATTCAGAAGGAGCCGGTGAACTATTTTTGCTTGGACTGCGAGCCCACGGCTTACTCCCAACTGGTGGTTCCTGCCATTGCAGTGCAACAATCCAAGGTCTAGCTGTGTGTGTGCTGAATGTTGCCTTCATGGAAAGCATCGTGGGCACTCTGTCCAATGTGTCCTGAAGGCGGGAAGCTAAGCTCTGCAAGTTGGCAGGATGTAGCGAAGCTAACACGAGGCTGTCTGCATGTTGCCTGACAGAGCCTGTGCCTCGACAGAGCTGTAACCTGCCAACGCCTCCATGGGAGCTGGTGTAGCTTCTGAGGCAGAGGAGCTGTTGTCGGCCACACGGATCGAGAGCAAGCGTCTGGCAAGCATGGTGAAGCATTTAAGCCAAAAGAGGCACGGGGCTGACGGTGCCTGGTGCCTTGCTCAGCCCGAGAAGAGCAGGCTCGAAGCGGCCAAGCTCGTACAGCGAGGTACGGAGGACTCCGCTGTAGATCTGGCATTGCGACCATCCAAAGTTAGCAAAGCCACTCGGCTGCTGTCGCCCGTGCTCATATCTCACAGACCTCGCAACAGGACTTGCAGACATCGCTGCGAGAAGTGGCCTTGGCCGCGCAGAAGGACCACCGCTGAGGGAAGGTGGTTCAGCTACTCCTTGTCTGCGAAACTTGGATGCCACCGCAGGAAGAGTCCACACTGATGCAAGAAGCAGATGCACGTGCTTCTGAGACAATGCGGCTGCAGAGGCAGGAGGAACAAGAGGCCCGACTGGACAAACAGGCAGTTTCTTCATGCAACACAGTAATTCGCAGAGCCTCAGTGGCAGGGGCGCCTCGCCGAAGCATACAGACAGTTATCTGAGCAAAGGCCTCTGCCCAGACTCATGGGCTCGCGTCTGCAAACCGTGATCTCAAGGTTTTACCAAGTTGGTGATGCCGTGCCTGCCTTGAGATGGTACGCCCGCCTCCAGAAGGACTGGAGATTGCATTCGCCTGTCCATGATTTGACGCGAATCGCTTGACAAGGAGTTGCGCTCTCCTGACCCAGTGGCAGGCAAAATACTTCAAGCTCCTGAGCATACAAGATTTCGCATGCGCTTGTGCATAAATTCACTAATTTATACATGCCGCTCGATAACGCAGTGTCACCTGGAGGCGGAGCTGCTCTTCAGCAGGTGAGGTTGCGGCAAAGCGACGCTCACAGCCTTGCTTGACACAGGGCTGCAGGGTGGCTTTGCAAGAGGAGACCATTTGTGCTTCGCAAGGTTCCTTTTCCCACACCTGCTGCCGACTTAAGGAGGCCTGCTCTAGATTGAGATTTGTGCACCTGCCAAATCCGCTGCTTCAGCCAACAAGGTCACTAATCGCGTGGCATCCGTCAAGGCACCACAGGCTGCAGAGGCAGGAGCTCCAGCCAGATTGCTCTCGTGACTTCTGAAGCCAAGAGAGTGCGGATCAGAACCGATTGTCCAACCAACCAAGCTTTCTACCTAAACGCATTCTCGAACAACCAAAACCGCGGTTGGCACAATTAAAACAGACCGATTGAACAACCAAGAAACCAAAATCATAATCAAATTTGTTGCATCTGCTGCCTGGGCTTCCCTTGCGATAGGTCAGGTTAGGGTGTTTTGGGCTGGTTGGGTCGGGTTTAGGCTTTAGGCTAGATCGGCTTAGGTTAAGCTGGGTCAGGCTCGGCTGTAGCATATGTCAGGGTTAGGTTGGCGGTGTGGGGTTAGGTTGGGGTTGGAGGTCCCTTGCTGGTGAGGCTGCGGTGGAGTCTCACGTCCGGGATATAGGTTGTGTTAGCCTGTCGGGAAGAGGCAAGGTTTGGGGACTTTGGGTTGGGTTGGGTCGGGTTTAAGTTGGATCGCTAGGTTAGGTTGGGGTAAGGCCGGGTTAAGGTTGTCGGAGTCTGTTCAGGTTGGGCGTGTAGGAGTTTCGTTTGCTTGTGTTAGGTCTGGTTGGGTAAGATGAGGTTAGGTTAGGATCAGAGTAGATTAGGCTAGGTTAGCATCGAAGTGGTTGGACGATGCACTGTTCTGGTTAAGCAATATTAAGCAATCGTTTTTTTGGTGGGATATACTTCTTGTTATGCTCAGCTAAGCGGCTGTTTTGGTTGCCCTGCCGGGATTTTTGTTAGAGGAATCGGTCATTTTGGTCGGACCATCTGCGCTCTTGGTTGTGCAATTTCTTCTACATGTACGGTACGTTGCACGATCGCTTCGTGTCGCTGTACCTGCCTGTCAGGTGATGCTGCCACACCAATCTGGGTGATGTCTCCAGCCTGAAGGTGGAGTCACGGCACTCTTGTTTCTGCCACGCATGCAGAAGAGTTGTCCAAACAATCGTGATTCCTACACAAGCAGTTTCTGGACGTGGCAACGAACGCCTTATTAGCAGTCTGTCCCCCGCATGACCTTGTGTCATGTGAAAGTCTCACCATCAAGTCCAAAGTGACGCCCAAAGAGGCATTTGAGGATGTTAACGACATGGCCATTTCGCGGCCATTGCAAGGTTTAAGCACGGGCTGTTTTCCCTCGTCGCGTCGGTACACGGCAGGTGTGCAAGTGCCTGGAAAAGAAGCTTGCTTACTCGGAGGAGGAGCTTGCGAAGTTATCTCTTGAGACTCTTGAGCTGTTGTAGCCTCATGTACTTAGGCCCAAGGCGCTCTTAAAGAGCGGCGCAAGAATAGCCGAGGCATGTGGACGCAGCAGATAGTGGCAGATCACAATAGCCCATGGCAACAGAGTCGCAGGTGCTGCCACAAATAGGAGGTCTTATGGCATGTGTCGATCCACGCACTCATTCCACGTGGTACCATGGATTCGCCATGTTTCAAAACGAAGGAGACGGCTTGGCATCTTGACAGCACATTAGTCGGGATTGGCTTCATAACAGCTCAGGACCCAGGGACTCGGAGGAGGAGGGCGATTTCATCGCTCCGGATGACACAGGTGGCCTGATTCCAGAGTTCCTGGAATCAGCCTCCGTTGCACGAGAAGCTGAGTCGGGAGAAGGTGCAGTCGAAGCAGACGGAGAGCCGGAAGAGCTCCATGCTGATGCTTCTCTCGTGCAAGCAAGCTCGCAGCCCGCAGTCTTGAACACCAATGCCGATTTTCTTGGCAGTGTCTTGGCTGAAGATCTCATGTTGTAGCTTGGAGATTTGACCGCAGGGACCGTGCCAGCAGTTTCCACAGCGCCGTCAACAAAGGTGACAGCGAGTTGTGGGACCACTCCAGTGCAGGGACAAGCAGCAGCGGCAGCAGTGAGTCCGAGGACGGTGGGCTTGTGTACTTCCACCGTGAAGCCGACTTTTCTCAACTGCATCAGCTGGCAAAGCACGCGAAGCCACGACACGGGAGGGTCGAGATTCGTAGGCGGCATGCCCTGAAGCGTTTGGAGGGTTGTAGTTCCTAAGGCTGCGTGCAAGAACAGCAGCGGGACAGTGAGCAAACGCGATTGCAAAGATTCGCTTTAATGACAAAAACATGAGAAGTACTGTTGAGACACTCTTGGGAAACTACTTAGGCTTTCAGGAATGCCACTCCTCTCGCTCTTCCCAGGCTAGCTTTTCGGGGCTTCAAACCCAAACCGGGTCCTGCGGCATCATCCCGCACGAACGGCAGTGACGATCGGCCAGCTCTGCCCCAACGTTGAGACCTCGAATGAACGATCCAGGTAGCGGTTCTTTGGCGGAGGTACTGGCAAAGTAACCTGCTTTCATCAGTTCGCTTCTGCAGCTGTGCAGTGCCGCTTGCAGGATGTGGACTCTCTGCCAGAGGCCGTCTTTTCTTTGGTGTCCGATGTTGGTGTGTAACCTCGCCTCGCATGGGTTAATCCTTTGTGGCAGGCAGTGGATCGCAACAAGAGGCCACCTTTGCCGAGAGCCGGGGCAATAGCGAAAGCAACCTGAGCTCCGCAGGCAGGCGTTGAAAGTGCGCGGTGCCGGCACTGAGTTGGCCGAGCCACGGACTGATGGCTCTGGGATGCTGCAGTGAAAACACTTCGCTAGAGAGATACGGTGGTGACTCCCGGTAGTGCAGTTGACGTCCGGCAGTATCAGATCATCAGTAGAGTCACAGCATCCGACCAAGCCTCTGCCTTGGTCATGAGGCAGAGCAGGCTGGAAGGAGGTTACTTGCTCCCAGCAGCAGAGGAACGCCTGGTCCCAAGGGGTGTGACCTAATACTTGAAATTTTGGCTGGGGCTGTGCGAAGTGATTGACGGATCAGGTGAAGAACCCGACAACAAGGAAGAGACCGAAACGAAGGAGGCTGTGGAGCTTTTGACGGTTCGATGTCAAGCCACAACCTGACAGGCAACAAACGACATCGACGATTTGTCGGCAGAGCATCGAGCTCGAACCTTGAAGTGCTTGGGGTTCGAGAGCAGGACACAACAGAGCCTGCATATACTGGCATATACTCCATCGTAGACGGCTGTGTCGGCGCGGGGGGGGGGGGGGGGGGGNNCAACACAACTCGTTGGAGCGGGGGGTGGAGGACTCGTTGTTGTTTGAGGCGGCCAGTCTGCGACGGCGTGATGGCTTCGACATGACAGCTGTGCTCTCGAAGAAGAGGCCTGCCACAGGAGAGCAGAAGAGCCAGCATGAAGGAAGTGAAGCTAATAAATGCGAGACGCTGATCGGTTGTTAGTTAGGCTGCAGCAAGAAGAATGCGCCCAAGTCTCTCGAGACCAGCTGAAGAAAGACCCCGTGAGGAGCTTTCAAAACCAGCCGCAGCATCGATGCAACCTTCCGCAGGGTTTCTGTCGACTTGAGTCGCCAAGGCATCGGCTTTCCGGCTATCCTGGGAAGAAGACGACGAGTTTCCAATCTTCTTAGTGCTCCATCAGCACTTGGAAAGCTTGCGAAGGGGAGCTTGCTCAAACTATTGTTGATAAAACCCGCGCGCGCATGCGTCCATTGTGCGAATGAGAAGTGCACCCCTCGCCCGCTGTCTCACAGGGCAAAGCCGAAACAGGATCGGAATGTGGCTTCGAGATGCTGCCCGGCTGCTCCCAAGCATGGGATCAAAGTGAATTGGCTTTGAGAAGAAGTGGCCGAACCAGACAACAACGGTAGTCGCCCTTTAAAACTTTGCAGTTTTTGCAGTGTGGACATGAATCCGGTAAGCCGCATGTCAATGTGCGTGACAACTCGACATGAGGGCACCCTGGCTCAGCATATATGCTCTCGGGTCCCGGGC
>CAJNDV010000587.1:6363-17008 GCA_905221635.1 Symbiodinium sp. CCMP2456
AGTAGTAGTAGTAGTAGTATAGTTGTTGTTATATCAGTAGTAGTGCTGGACACCTGCGGCACACACAACACTACTAGCCCCAAAACCCTATGGCCTTACCCTGCATTTAAACCATTAGCCCACGACTAATATTGACAGACTCCAATCTTTAACTATGTCGGGCTCGGATACATAACTGGGCGGGCTTGGGGTTTTAGACGGGGAGGCAGTCGATCTACATAATCAGGTGAGGCTCTTGGCACGTAGCACATAATTGCCCAGCAGAACATCCTGCTTCGTGATATCAGCATACGTCTTCAACAGGTCGTCATTGAACGACCTTGTCGCAGCTTGGCATAGGCTAATTGTACTTGTGTATCTGGGACCTCGGGTTTTAGTTAAGGACAATTCAGGGTAGGGGCTGATCCGGCACGGTGTGGATGGCTTCGGCCTGCTTCTGCGCAAGCTTCTCGTAGTGCTTCCTCATGTTCGTCAGAATCAAGTCCATCTGCTGACGAAGCCTGTGTCGAGTGGGAGGCGGTGGTACTGTCGGGGTTGAGAGGTTGACCCAGGCTTAGTTTATATAATATTATATATATATATATATATAAGTCGATCAGGATTTAGGGTTTTAGTTGAGGCAGCATCATTTATTAAAATTGGATTGTATCATTTTATGAGACATCTTGAAAACTACTTATCCCAGCCCCCAAAGCTCTAAGTCTCTATAAGATCTTTCAGGGTTCCCTAAATAGTAGCATTAGAACTGCCACCCAGAAACGACTTCGCACGGGGATTGCTGCAATCCAATGTCTCCTGCATTCGATGACACATGCGGTTCGCAGCTAACAGTGTAAAGGCAAGACACAAAATCATGAGGAACCCGATCGAATCTCCAGCTGGTCTTCGCAGCTGTCAATCTTCCGGCCCAGCACCTCCACAAAGTTGGCCAGGATAGACACTGGCGACTCATTCTGAGACACGGTAGGGAAGATGATCCTCGGAACGGAGGCAATATACGTGAACACAGAGCCAAGCTGCATGGTATATATGATTCACTGGTACCCATTGCCTAAACCAAGGTACTTGAAAGAGGCGGACTGGCCAACCGTCACGGCTGCACCGCCGCTGCTGGAAGCCGAGGCCCCCATGTTCTGAAGGAGCTCTTGATCGGAAGCAGTGATAGATGGCATGTCCGGGGTGAGAAGGAACCCCGACTCATCCTGCAAGCAGCATATATCCCCCCCATCGACTTATTAATTAGTTATACTAGCCAACAGGATACAGGCACACCCAGCCTCAACCTCAATCGAGCCATTGAGCTCTGTCGTCTGCCCGGTCTCGTCGAGCAGCTCGAATGTCTCTGAGAGCACGAGAAAGGCTTCTTCCTCCCCGTGCACACTGTTGACCCGGAGCAGCTTCTTTTCCCCAGCCCAGCGGAAAGCATTATCCACCATCTTCCTTAAAAGAGAGCAAATGTAGGTGGGAACTATTGGCACAAAAGAAAGCTAGAGTTTTGGATTACGTATAAGGCTCTTGGACCACCCCGCAATCGTGGTCAGGTAGTGCCGGGTGTACCACCCTCCCTTGCGGAAGTTGGCTTTGGAGCTTTTGTTGTACTTGCGTACCGCGATTTCCATCTGCCCGAACGATCCACATGACTTGAAAAGCTCTCGCAGCTTGTCTCCTTATGGGGTCGGTCGAGCACATGAACTTAAGATTTGGGTAGTGACCGCACACGACATGACTACATATATGTGATGCAGACCGGAAGCGCCCAGATTCCGTCTTGTACATTGCAAGGGCCTCCGGGGAGCATTTCAGTGACCCCGAAGATTTCGGCGTGAAATACCGCCGAAGCCTCATTCGATCATTCGATCATCAGAACACACTGACCTGGATTCAATACTGCTGCAACTAAGAAGCTTCCAGTATGTCGGGCTCTGGGGTCTCTTCGAGCGCTTCGAGGATCTGCTATCGTCAGTGGAGGGGGCCTCAAATTAGCAAACACATATGTGGCCAGACACATATAGTGCACTAGCAGCAGTTGTGCAGCCTGGCCTCAGCAGAGCCATCGGGGCTAGGCAGTTCACGGCTTCGGCTGCGCTTGGTGCTAGGGGTTTTGGGCAAGTCCTTCCAACCCTTGGCTCCTGCAGGGACGTCTGCGCAACTGCCTGGCATTGGGGCTGCTGGAGGCGTGGCAGCAAGTACAGACTTGGGGGACCGGCTCGGCTTGACCACAGCATGGCCGGGAGTTCCATGGGGCACGGTCTCACCCAGTTTCAGGGTTTCAGGTTCCGATGGTTCCTTTTGGGCATCCTGGCTGCTTGCCCGGACACTGCCCAGGCTGGCAGGGTGTTTCCCGGCAATCACAGGATTCTCCACCGGCATCGCCATGCATGGGGCACCTCGTGACCCGGACATCGAAACTATATCAAGATTCATCAAGTACCAGAAAACCCAAGTTAAACCCCGGGCCTCATCAATACCCTCGCAAAGTTCCAAGCTGAAGACACTTGTTGAGCTTATAAGTAGTACTAGGTTGTTAATGAGTTGCAATCGTACATATATACATATTTATAACGAATGACATATCCTGCAACTATGTTTCTGTATAAATACTGCATACATATTGAACCCCGCTAACAATATACATGCTATAGAAAGATGAGTTAACATCTTCGAATGGTACTAGCTGGAGGTTTGGGTTTATAAAGGTGTCGGGCTGTAGGGTTTAAATTATGGAGTTTGGCTTCGGAGGTTCGGGTTGGGGAATCAGGAGGTGGCTTGGATCCGTATACTATATTTTGTATGTCAACCAACGTACGTACCACACACGCTTTGGCCGATACGCTTGTCGATATCTATTCCTGCATACTCCTCTCCCTGCCTTTGGGTCTCTGTCTCACTCTCTCACTCTCGCTCTCTCCCTCCCTCCTCCCGCCCTCGCTCGCTCGCTCACTCACACACACACACACTTACACACACACACTCCCTCTCTCTCTCTCTCTCTCTCTCTCTCTCTCTCCGTGTCCTATATCTATATGGATTGATATAGATTCTGCTGGCACAAGATAAGCACAAAACCTCCATTAAGCAGCACTAAGCCAAAATCCAACACCGCCTCACCCTAGACAGCTTTACGGTTTATCAGGGGTTTATACAGGATTTAGGACCTCACTTGAATTTAACCCCTAGGAGGGTTTCAAAGGTTTGGGGGTTTAGGGCATAGGGGTTAATGATGTCAAAGACCAAATATCTGTTCGGGGACACATCCACAGGAGGCGAGGGTTTGTAGGTGCCTGTTTACAAGCATATAAATATTTAAGGATGGGGCCAGGGTTTTTAGATTGCAGCTAGTGAATCTGATAGCTCATATAACTAGATCGAACTCATGTACGATAAGCTACCTGGAGCAAAGACACCCGAAGGAAGCCTAATAGTCCATGTGGTCGAACAGTATTGAGACTTCTACACATCCCTTTTCCGAGACTTGGGGTACTTCGCATGCAGTGGTAGGAATATGTAACCATTATGTTGTTAAGCCACAGGCCTATGCATCATCGAAACCGACCTTGATGAGCCCTAACAGGTTTGCAGGTATAAGGCGAAATGTGTTGCAGGGGAATCATCATTGACAATTGTGACAGGATGCAGCTCTAATTGCGAGCTAGTTTCGGGGGTGAATATATGTAGTGAAGTGCACTGTGCAGGCATAGGTTATATTAAGATTGTTCAACCATATTGAGAGACACACGGGCTTAACTCATATAAATATCAAACTATATAAGACCTACCAGCTATATGGATGTTGGGATAAGAACTTGAAGGCCCATGATTTGGAACCCCTACATCTCATCCCAAATCACAAAAACCCAAGATTATAGAACCCTGCCTGGCACAGATCCGTCCAACGATGCACTGCTGGGCCGCTTCTGCAAAGCACTGTGAAGCTGGGCAATGCGTGCCCGGGCAGCCTCAGCATATGGATTGGTATGATGGTAGGCTTGATTGAGTTCACAGGATCTTGCATGGGTAGTACATTATAAGATTGCTTCGGCCTAATTAGATAAGTGACCTCGATCTTGGCCTGGAGATCGGTGGCCCGGGGTGCACTAGTGTTGTCCATTTCGGCCAGCAAAGGGATGCCTGCAACTAAAGTTTCACACGACCAAAGCCTAGAGGCCATGTGTTGCCAGCACCTGGCAAAAAGCTTGAGCAACTAGTATACAGTTCAGAAGAAGTCACACACATACAGGCGGCAAAGGCACCTCTTCTTTATCCTGTCGTGCAAAATATGGGATATTTTTGTCTCGGACAGCCGGTGCTTGCATACCCCACGATTACGAATTGGGCTTGGCTTGGGTGCTTCAGGGGCCTGCAGGCAAAAGCGCTCATGATAAGTAGAAAGTGTACGAGGACTTCGGGCAGTTCTTAAATATGCGCCCGTTTGCGCGGAAATGCGCCCGGATAGCGGGAATATGCGCCCGGAATGCGGGTTGGATTTCTGCCCGATACCCCTGGAAACCCAAAACAGCACGCAAATAGTTAAAATTGCTCAAGCCTCTCCTTTTGCCTCTAGGCAAGAGGAGACTGCTGCCAGCTCCTGGCGGAGCTCATCGGATCCCAGCGCCTCGGGGACCAGGGGTTTCCCTTCTATTTGTCCTTTTAGACCAACCCTGGGGCTTCAGGTGGGGAGTTTCGGCCCTGGCCGGGCGGGGTTCCTTATAAGCACTAGGAACACCTGCCAAATTGTGTTTGAACCCAATCGGAAATCCCAAGCCCAAATCATATCTATAGGCACCATACTTTAATATTGTAGACTTCAAAACCCGGCCTGAGTCCCCAAATCCTATAATTCATTGAAATTAGGAAAATCGCTGCAGCAGATGCTACCGATCATCTGGCCCCAAACCCTCTACGGTTTAGGGGAAGGAGGTCGAATTTCGGGTTTCAATTGATATAATTATGGTCTAGGAAGGTTTAGGGCTATATAAGGTTTAGGGTTTTAGGGTTTATGGGTTTAGTCTGTCATACAGCTTATAATTCGGGGTCTCTCGGGTTTTAGGGATCTCGGGTTTGAGATCATATATCTATGAATATGTGTATATATATATATATATATGTATATATGCATATGCATATGCATATGCATGCATGTATGTATGTATGTATGTATGTATGTATGTATGTATGTATGTATGTGTTATGTATGTGTGTGTGTGTGTGTGTTTGATTTCAATACATGCAACTGAGGCACTGACTTGCATGTATTCATTTCCCAGGGTATATGCTATGTTATGGTATGTATGTATGTATGTATGTGTGTATGTATGTATGTATGTATGTATGTATGTATGTATGTATGTATGTATGTATGTATGTGCATGTGCATGCATCATGTGCACATGCACATGTACACGTGTATGTATGTGTGTGTATGATGTATGCATGAATATGTATGTATATGGATGTATCATAGAGATATGTGTGTAAATATGTCTGCAGATATGTGTTATGTCTATATGCATATATATATATATATGTATATCCAAAGTAGCAGGTTTCGCTTGGCGAACATGGTGCAGACTTGTTTCTGTGAGCCGGTCGGTGTGTAGTAAATTGAGCAGTATGGGGTAGGGTTTAGATCGAGGTTCCTAGTAATTTCGGGAGTATGTGATCACGTCCGGCTTGGAAGGCGAGTGCATCTTGTAAGGATTTAGTTCTAGGGCTGATGGGCATTTTGATTCAGATTGGATGCACCCAGGACACATTGCACCGGACCTCGTCGTGGAACTGTGTCATCGCCTCCAGCCAGCTGTCGGGAATCCTCGGGCTCGAGGACCATGGTTTTAGGGTTCCCACGGTGATTCTACATTGTAAACAATGCATTCGATGCCCAACACCAGCATTCATGGCAAGATTCTGGCAATGCTTGCATCCATAGAGGTACAAGAAGACTTTGTGGATGCATGAGTCCAACCAAAGGTCTCCGGTGCCCATCTCTTGGAACAGCTCCCGATCTGTACGTTTTGAATCTACAGATCTTCGAGTTCGGAGATCCCCCCGTTCTGAAGAAGGTTTGAGGCACCACTCATTGTATGCCGAAAGCATGTTCTTGGCAAACTCGACCGTGTAGATCCTTAGGAGCTATGTCGAAAAAGGATTACCCATGTGCTTCAAATGGACTGCTGTTGCAGGACACTTTGCTGCCTAGCCACCCGGACTGCTTCAGGTTTGCTTTCGATCCTGTGAATCGTTTCTTGCCGGCTTTGTCCACATGCCTGCCTCAGTGGGAAAGCCAGCTGCGTTATTAAGATCTATCGTGCACTGATTATAAATGACGCCGAAGGTACGAACCGTCTTCAGCGTAGTTTTTGCAAGCCGGGTTGTCTTGGTGAGTTTGCCACGGTGTAGCATACCAATCGTGGCCATGGGGCTGTACACAGTGGTCGGTTTCGGGCTCGGGGCACCATGTAGCATCATCCAGAAATTGCATTTGAAGACCTCGGATGGTTGATGTTTGAGAAGCTTTGCACAAGCCTACCTGGAGCAAGCCTCACAATAATGCAACTCAGAAGCCACAGCAACTCGGTTGACAAGCCACTCCCATCTACTGTGGCGGAACAATAATGATCCTGTGGGCTGCTCAACCACAAACGTTGTCTGTTTGGCCAACATGACCAGTATCAGCAAAACCATCCTCAGTATGTAAAGCTTCACAAGGACACAGCATTATATAGCAATAGGCACCGATCACAAAGCCTAGGTGTAGATGCGACCCAGCTTCCTGGATATCAGAACAGTGTTCTGGGCAACCCAGCTTCTGTTCCCAAACCCATTGGCATTTATGTAAGAGCGGCCAGAAACCGATCGGGCCGGCATGCCCCATGAACCACAGTCTGGGCCAATCATATTCAAGGCATCCGGGGTCTCGTTCAGCACCGTCCATAAAGCCAGACTGGGATGCGGGATCGGTTTAGTAGCATTAATATATTCGAACAATCGAGCATGTATACAGACACTGTCCTAACATCGATCGTAGTGTATCAGACAAACCTGGTATAGAGGAGGAGCCTGAAGCCACTGTTAGACGTGAAGTCCATTTCCGGAGCCCGGAGCTTATCAAAGGATGCCACCGAATAGCCTTCAGCAGCCCTGACAGGTTTCAGATAAACACGACATCTATGTACTGCCACACATTCAAGAATTTAATATACAATGTCGGGCCACCAGGTCTTGCCCATATTGCCTTCCCCACAGAATAGGTCGAAAAGTTGGAACCGTGGCTGGAACGTCAGAGATGTCACCCACCGAAGCAAAAGGACCTCACAGCCCCAAGTCATACACAAACCAACTCTTAACAGAATCGACACCGCTGCCCCAAACATAGGCTCCGGACGGTGCCAATCAGAACCTTGCCCATGCAACTGGACTCAGGATTTGGAGTGGCATGGACGACAAATGCAAGATCACTGGCTACGGATAAGATCAAGGTACCTTCGGAGCACCCAGCTGCATCAGATTAAGAACGATGGATTGATCCATCGCAGACATCGGAACTAAAGTTCAGGCCCGGGGTTCAGGTTAGGGTTTACATTTAGGGTTCGATAGGGTTTATAAGGTCGGGTTTAGGGTTCGTTATTTAGGGTTTAGGATCGGGGGATTAGGCTTCAGGCTTTATAGGGTAATCGCCATGGGGTAGATATTTCACGGGTTTGGGCTCATAGGATTGAGGTTTCCAGAATACAGCATGAGCTTGCTTTGGGTTTGCATATGTGGCTCTATACAAGTGCCTGCTTTTATAGCCACAAAGAATCTGGTTTCAGTGTTGGAAATTTGATAATCGAACTTCGGGCGTGCGTGTGTTCTGATATGATCACTCACTGGGCAGATCTCTCCGGGAGCTTGAGTAGAAGGCACCTAAAGTCATGCAGCCGACATCATCAGAATCTGCAAAAGCAGTCAAAGATCGAGCAGGGCCAGTGGTGCAATTGGTGCATGAACTGTCAATCTGCAGGGTGATCACTGCTAGTACATGCACTCAGAAAATCACCACAGACGGCAAGAGGGGCGCACCTTGGATGCGCTCGCGAACTTGCCACCCCTGAGCTGGAAATTGAGGTTGATGTCGTGGCATCCTGGCAGTGTGTACAATATGCTTGCTAGATTGAGTATGAAGGCATGATCAATCACTTGGTACCAGGGCCGGAGCAGACATAATTGAGCGACACATTTTCCCAGAGCTGCTTTCCGTGTTCGCACAGAGATCACAGCTAAAGTTCATCGTGACATATTGTGTTCACCCCCTGATGCTTTAAGCATCATCTCTACCAGATCAAACACCACTCCAGCTGAGGTGGTATTTTGACCAACCCAAAATAACTGTAGCAACATGTAGATATTGCTTGTCCACCCCCGGGTGAAAAACCGCGGCTGCCGGCTGCTCACCAAAGACCATCCATAATAAAGCTTGTTGTGCACACATAGCATGCGATCACTCAGCATCCTGATATGCCTTAGATTTCAAACGGACAAACGGACCCCAAATACCTGGACAGGGAAGCCAACGAAACAACAACGACCCATAAAGAAAGACCGGCATAGGGATCCCCATAGTCGATCAAAATTTACATATACAGCATTGCCCAGAACTGCCAACCCCAAACAGACCCACAACATTATCTATCTCTCTCTCTGTCTCTATATGTATATATATATATATATGTGTTAATATATTACATACAGATATGTATAGATAGATATATATATATATATATAGTTAAGCCATGCATGCACTTATATACATTCACCCACTCATCCTCGGAGCCCTTGGGGCGGGGTTCCAGGTTTCGGGAGGTATACTTTACAAGGCAGGTTTTCGGTGGTTCAACGAATGGTGAGGGAATTTTTCTAGAGCGGTTAGAATTGAATGTTTAGCGGCTGGGCTGGGAGTTGCAACAGCATTACGAGACATGTAGCACTGCTCCTTCAAATGGGCAAGCATATATATATATATAGATAGATATATATATATATATATGTGTGTGTTATTGTGTGTGTATGTACATGTACTTGCATATGTGTCCACATGCATGTATAGTTGTTGACTACTCTATGTCTCTCTCTTCTCTTGCACTCTGCAGCTGCACCTGCCTACCCAACTGACCCCTATCTACAGGCAAGCAATTACAAACAAAGTCATGATACCTTCTTGGCCAGTGCAACAGCATCCTCCTTGGACTTGCCCGCTTTTGTTGCCTCGGCCTTTGCCTTGTGGTAAGCCACACTCTTTCGACTCAACCGGGCTCTTCGCTCCTGCTCCTCCGGTGTCCTCTGATTTTTTGCTTTGGGTGCTGCTTTGGGTGCTGCTTTGGGCGTTGCTTTGGGTGTTGCTTTGGGCACTGCTTTGGGCTCTGCTTTGGGCGCTGCTTTGGGCGCTGCTGTGGGAGTTGCCTTGGGTGTTGCCTTAGCCTTAGCCTTGGGGGCTGCTTTGGCTGCCGTTTCATCCTCCCGGCATCGCTTGGCCGATGCCGAGCGTGGGCTTGCAACCTCCTTGTCCACATTTTCGCCTCGCCCTCGCCCTCGCCCTCGCCCTCGCCCACGACCCCGGCCACCTGCAACACTGCACACACGACCACCACGAGAGCCGCGACCTCGACCTCGGCCGCCACGACCTCGTGCAGCTCTGGTCTTAGTACCACCAGAGCTGTCAGCATCATCATCGTGATGATCATCGTCATCCTGATCGTCGTCCTGACGATCGTCTTCATCAGGCACCTCTTCCTCGAGGATTTTCTTCTTTTCCTTGCCCCGTCGGTTCGGCTGAGCACCTGACAATTTCGTCTGCTCAGCCGGCGAGATTGCGGCTGCTTCATCCACAGGGAAGTCAGGCACCACCTCAGGGTTCATTATAAGCAGCACAGCATACATAATCATGCATCACCATTATCTGAGAAATCTGTTACTTGCTCACCTGGCCTGCTCAGACGAAGCAGGCTTCTTGCTGTGGCTCTCAGGATGCCTACGTTTGCCGTCGGAAACCACAACCTGCTTATCGGAAGCCTTTGTAGCCTTCTTGTCATCGACAATGGGGACACTGTTCTTCTTCTTCTTGGAAGCCTTGGCTTTTGGTTATTATTGGTACACATGTAGTTGCCACCCCAAGCTGCTACAGTACACCTCGACTATGTATTATTGAACCAAGAAACAGGCTTCGAATCATGACCCTCACCAGACTTGTTGTCGATGTCGACGGTCATCCCATACATCTGAGAATCCCTGCTGACTCCCTCGTCAATCTTGCTGGAAACAAGCTTCTCACTGGACTCCCCGACCCCCTTGTTGATCTCGCTGGAAACCCCAAGCTTCTCGCTGGATTCCCCGACCCCCTTGTTGATCTCGCTGGAAACCCCAAGCTTCTCCCTGGACTCCCCAACCCCCTTGTTGATCTCCGTGGAAACCCCAAGCTTCGCACTGGACTCCCCAACCTTGTTGATCTCGCTGGAAACCCCAAGGTTCTCACCGGACTTCCCAACCTTGTTGATCTCGGTGGAAACCACAAGCTTCTCACTGGACTCCACAAGTTTGGCAGCCTCCGCCTGGACACCGGCAGGGACTTAAGTCGGAACCTATAGGTACATGGGGGGGGGGGGGGGGGGCAAAA
>CAJNDV010000590.1:0-16997 GCA_905221635.1 Symbiodinium sp. CCMP2456
CTGAACCCTAAACCCTGAATCCTCAAACTCCCCAAGCCAAGAAGCAGCTGTTGGCGCTGCCTCTCAGCAGCCTCTTGCAACTGCCGCTGGAGTGCCTGCGAAGCCGCAGCCTGCGAAGCCTGCGTCTCGAGAATTGCAACTTTAGGTTTTGGGTTTTGGGTTTGCTGTCTAGAGTTTTGGGTAATTTTGGAAGAACCTTAAGCGACCCCAACGTCCGTTTTTGGTGGGGTTTCGGGTTTTGGGTTTGCTGTCTAGAGTTTTGGGTAATTCTGGAAGAACCTTAAGCGACCCCGACGTCCGTTTTTGGTGGGGTTCCTGTACATTCTACATTAAGGTCTGTACGTCATAACCATCTGAAACTCGATTGCGGTAGCTACATGATCTCTTTCCTTCTGTTAGATCTAAGGAGCTGTACTATTGCATAATTATTTCGTATAGTCGTGTTATGGGCTTGATAGGTATAGGAATTGTGCTAGGCATGTCATCCTCTATACTAAATAGGATTTCACAAATACGTGTGCAATAAGGGTCTTACCTGCAGGAATGCCACTCGCTTTTGGAGAGAAGGAAGGCAGGGGCCCAGGGCTGCGGGTGTTCGAGGTCTACTGTAGAGGCCTTGATAATTAGAATACAGCTTTGGTCTCCATTATACTATATCTACACTAAGGACCCCCCAAAATGGTATGGATAATCAATCTAGGCCCTTATATTAGATTTGGCAGGAATACCCTCAACCCTAAACCCTCAACCCCTGAACCTTACCTTTGACCCCAAACCCTACAAAATAGTAGGTTATGCCCCTCCCCCCCCCTCCCCCCCAAAAAATGGGTAGAACCCTAAAAACGGTAGGTTTTGGGATCCCCAGGTAAATCCTAGACCGAAGAATCTGCAGGATGAGCTCGGGATGGTTGCTGGGTCAAGTAAAGAGAGCTACCCTCAGGCCTACTTTGAGGTTCATGGGTAGTTATAAGTAGGGTTATAAGTCCCCAAATTATGCGTTATAAGTATAGTTACCCTACTTATAGCCCCACTTAAAACAACCCATGAACCAAGTAAACTCTAAACCCTTTACTTCAGGACCGGGCAGAAGAACAGAGAAGCGGCCACACTGCCAGATAGCGCTGCAGGCTTTCAGAGGCTTTCCATGATGCAAGCTACTTCTTGTAGAGGCGTCATTATTAAGTATTGCGACATGGAACGCCCGAACACCGAGATGATACATACCCTTACACATCCTTATCAGTTTAAGCCGCAAGGTTCAGGCTTGCTTTCAATCCGATACCACGAACGTTTCGAAGAGGCAAATGCCAGAGGCCTTTACACCATCCTGTCATAACTGCAGAAGCTGCAGCTAAGCATTCTCGGAAGAGCTCATCACAACCGTCACCACCATCAAATAAAGTCTTGTCAAAGCTGCAACACACTCACTGCATCGAAGGGGCGAGAGCATTTGCGCCGCCATAGCCTCCCACTCCTCGCTTCGGGCTCCGGGCTGAGAATGTTAAACCCTAAACCCTACAATCCTAAACCCTACAATCCTAACCCGTAAGCCCTAAACCCTACAGTCCTAAACCTTATAAACCCTAAACCCTACAATCCTAAACCCTAAACCCTAAACCCTCAAGGAGCTTCAGGCTTAGGGAAATCTCCTGGTCAAAACCTTGAGCAGCTTTTGGAACATAGTTTGCTCGTGTGTGTCATCGAGGTTTAGGGTGTAGGGTCTAGTGTTCAGGGCAGTTGAAAGAAATTTGGAAATTTAAGCTGCGCACAGGTTAGAGCTCGCGTAAGTTTGGAATATGATGATTGGAGAAGGAGTAGGGGTCTTGCCTGCCGAAGGGGTCATTCATCGTCATCGCTGCCGCAGGTGATGGGCACTCTGGAAAATCAGGGGGGCAATGGGTTCAGTTCAATGTCATACGCCCACCTACTCTAATTGTGCAAGGTTTTGCTGTATGACAAAGCTTCGCAACCAAAAACATGAACCCTGAAACCTAAACGCCAGAATGAATCGCAATTTTCACGCCAGCATGACAGCCGAACTTGCCTTGCTGCTCGAAAGAGGCTCTCTCCAGCGAGCACTCACGGCACCCATTTTGTTAAAACCCATTTGAGTCTAGGTGTTATAGGGTTAGGCTTTAGGTTTATATATAGGGTTTAGGGTTTATAGGGTTTAGGGTCTGGGGCGGTTTTATTCAGGAGCACACACACCTCAGGTCCAAACTCCTCAACCGTATCCAAGCTTGAACCTTACTAGAAGACAAAGTGGGAGCTAGGATTAGGGGGACCCTTGGGGATATAGACCCTCTCAATAAGGTCCCTTTTAAGAGAGCCAAAAGTAGGGTTCAAAAGGGGTACCCTTTAAGGGGTACCTCTAATAATACTACCTACAAAGAGTTCAAGGATCAGCCCTACAGGGTCCAGAGAAGGAGTAGGGTTTGATAGGAAGCCCTAAACCCTAAACCACCAGGGGTGCTTTAAAGATTACGGTAGTTTATGGTGAGACCCAGAAAGTTGGAACATGGAGTCAGGATGATTAGTGCTGGGATACCCCTACACTTTACCTTAAGGGCATGAGGATATTCATGTTCCGACTTTCTGGCTTCTACTGTAAGCGAAGCCCTGAATACCATGTCCTGCTTGTTGAGCAAGTGCGGCGAGTGCCTGCATAGCTGCGCAGCTTTGCACGGATTCTGGTGCAAGACGCAAAAGAAGAGTCCAGTCCTATACAAATAAAGCCTAAACCCTAAAGCCTAAAGCCTAAACCCTGAACCCTAAACTCAGGAAATCCCAGAAGACTCGAACCCTGGGCCATCAAAAGGCCGAAATGTCCAGCACGGCTGGTGTGTGCTCTGAAGGCCATGGTTCCCAAAACACTGCTGTAGGGGCCTACGAGGCTTTTCCTGAGGGAACTCTAGTTACTATATTTCTAACGAGAAAGCCTGAGGAGCAGTCCTGGTATACATATATATATATATATAATCTTTCGCGAACGTGGGGCGCGTGGTACGTGACAGCTCGAACCCTAAACCTCAGACCTCAGACGATATACCACTATAACCCCGAACCTTACAGATCCCAAACCCTCCCACCTTACACCTTTCAATCCTACGCCCTGAAAAGAAGACTAAAGTAAAACTAACCCTAAACCCTAAACCCTAAACCCTAAAATGATTACCCACGGCTTTCAAAAACGAAGCATCGGCCTGCAGGTTCTGCTGCTGCTGCAGCTGCTGCAGCTGCTGCTGCAGTTGCTGATGCTGCTTCTGCTGCTGGCCTCGGAGCTACCATCTGATTGTGATTGATATTGGGTTCCTTTTTGGGGTTCATATATAGAATCCTATAAGGTAACCCCAAAAAGGAACTACTATAGGGCCTATGGGTAGTCTCCATTGTAGTTCCTGTTTTTGGTTTAACCATTTATATATTAATGATTTTATCAAGTATCCCCGAAAAGGTGATTGTGATTGATATTGCCCGTGAATTTCGTCGTCGAAATTAACACTTGGCTTCGTTATGGTTATGGGCAAAAATTGTGTATAGTTGCGATTAGTGTGTCTGTCTTGTTTCTTTTGTCACTCTTACCATGCATTTAGTTGACTTTAGTTACTCATAGCGACTATTGCTACTGTGAATATATTCGTCATCACTAGACTATCAAACAGAGTATTAAGCAGTTGACGTCCTCTGTCCGAGTGTGTCACACAGGCCCGGTGAGAGTAACAAGTGGGTTGTGTTCTTAGAATTAGAAGACCCTAAGGAATAGTATTGGATAATGGATATTATTCGAAATTATCCGAGCTCCTCTATATTTGCGGCTTCGGTGTAGGAGGAATTTTGCAAGTGTAGGTAGGCAGACTGAAAGCTTACCTCCAAAGACAGTCCAGCCAGACAAAACTCGCTCTGCTCGGTCAATGAACAAGAACTTAGGAACCCGGAACTGCGAGAGTTCGCACCAAACCCTAACATCGAAGACAGTTGCAACCGACAGCACCAAAGACGAAGCCTCCCTGGACCAGAATTGTGTGGCACGTCTTCGAGCTTGTGATCGGGGAGTTTTGATTCAGTATCCTGCCTCCTGTCGACTCAGCACAGACCTCAATGAAAAAACCAGGGAGCCTGTAACGAAAGTAAGGGTGTAGAGTCATGGGTTCAGGAGCATGTTCTGCCGGCTCCTTGAGGTGCGCAAACTCATTCTCACGCATGCTTCTGGATTGGGGCCTAAGAATTTAAGGGTTTAGGGCTTAGGGTAGAATTTGGCCTAAGACTTTAAGGGTTTAGGGTAGAATCTGGGCTTTAGAATTTAAGGGGACAAAGGAAGGAATGGTACCAGACAGGATGGTTACTAAAGCCGCAGAATGCTCATAGTGAAGAGCCCAAACACTAAGAGTTGTCCACCCCAACATACATACATACATACATACATACATACATACATACATACATACATACATACGTGCATACATACATACGTGCATAGCTATAGATGTAATATTATACATAAATATATACACTAATGTGTACAAATACATACGTACACATACATACATGTATGTGTATATATATACACACACATGAGTGAGTGTGTGTGTGTGTGTGTGTGTGTTTTTGTGTTTGTGTTTGTGCAACGCCGCAAAAGTAAGCTCAGCCATGAATCTTTGCTGGCGCTGCTTGGCGGTTGCGGCCTCGGGCTGTTCACAAGGTCACAGCTGCATTTTCATTTTCGTCTTTGGACTTTGCTGGTTCAGGGATTAGGGTATTTCAGCTTCAGCTTGTGTACTTTGGTGCTTGCAACCGTCATCACAACCGTCATCATCACCGCCAGCACCCCATCGATCATGTTCTTCATCATCATAGTCCTCCCTACCCAAAAAACCCAAACCCAAAACCCTGAACCCAAAACCCAAACCCAAAACCCTGAGCGGGTGAAGGTCCGGGGCTTCAGCTCCCTAGACGTTCTTAGGGCTTCTGGGTGTGGGGGGTTCCAGTGGTTCCGATTTTGTTGTCAGGGCGTCAGGCGCTCGCCGGAGCCCCTTAGTTAACCCTTTGAAGTCAGGAAGCCTCGCAAGCTAAAGCTTAGGGAATTTCGAGTTTTCTGAATTCTAACAAGCAGGAGGTATACAAAGTGGCCTAAAGACTTGTAAATGAGGCTGACGCTTTAGTAGCCGGGCTTGAAGAAGGTGTACCTAGGTCGAAGGCCGGTTCTGACTTCCCCAATAAGCCAGGGAAATAAAAGGTCAAACTTTCAGATTGCTACTAAATTATAAGAACCCGAAAAAAAAGGAGAACCCTAAACCCAAAGCCCCTAAACCCTAAACCCCAAAGACCCTTTAAAGGATCACTAACCCCTAAACCCTAAAGACCCTTTAAAGGATCCCTAAGTATTGGGGAACTAAGGGTTACCGGTCTTGAAGGAGCTTTGCAGGGAGGGCTAGCGGCCCAATTCCTCGCTAAACTGGTCCGGAGTCTCAACTTTCTTCACGGTTTAAGACTTTGGGCTTTAGGGCTTTAAGGTTTAGGGCTTTAGGGTTTAGGGTTTAGGGGTTCGGGTTAAGGGCTTTAGGTTTTAGGCTTTCGGGTTTAGGGCTTGAGGTTTAGGGTTTAGGGTTTAGAGATTGGGGTTTAGGGAGTTCAGGGTTAAGGGGGGTTGGGGAGTTTAGGAATTCGGGATCGGCGTTTGGGCTTTAGCGTGAACCTTGCTAACTGCACCTGAAACTCGGAACTGTGCAACCGAATGCAACCGTGGCACAGCCAAGGCTGCTTGCAGCTGCTGTGCATTTGCACCACCTGCGTGCTCTTGTGAGTGATACGATTGCTGACGGGTTCTAGTGTTTTTGTTGGTGCTTCATGTAGGGGCCTTAATATTGAGAATAGAGTTTTGGGCTCCCTTATAGTATATCTATAACAAGGAGCCCTAAAAATTACATTGGTAAGTACTTAGGCTTCTATATTAACAAGTTTGCGGTGGATGTGGTTTTGTAGCACGGGTTTATCGGCTTCTGGGACTCACGCGGCGCCGCAGTGCCAGGCCCCGGGCTCAGACAAGACATGTTTTAAGGTGGATAGTCCTGAACTGCTGGGTGTATTTAGATAATGGTGTAGTTCTACCCATAGGCCCCATAGTAGTTCCTTTTGGGGATTACCTTATAGGACTTTAAATATTAACCCCCCCAAAAAGGAACTACTATGGGGCCCATGGGTAGAACTAACGCTTTCGGACTTGGAGTTTAGGGCGCGAGATATGCGCGGATTGAGTGCAAAGGAGATGCTCAGTCGAGAGACTTTGAGAAGTCTTCGAACCCCAAAGGGTCCAAAGTACCTACAGTAGAGGCCCGAAAGTTGGAAACCCAATAGCCTCAATCCTTAAGAGTAGTGAAAAGGGAATCCCAGCACTCATTGTCCTTAACCAGGTTTCCAACTTTTTGGGGTTTACCATATGTAGTAGACTGTAGGGTTTCGATATTAGGAATTGTTATTTTGATTTGGGCAAGTATCCCCCATAACAGTATCCAGGACCCTTTGGGGAACCACATGGGTCGTTGACACCTTGAAGCCCCAAGTTGCGGTAGTGAGCAAGTATTTAGTTTGGGGCTAACTGTTGAGACAAGGACTTCCACCATCCGCAGCACTCAAAACTATTCTATGGGCTACACTCTAGACTCTAATGCGCATCTTAGCCCCTTAACAACAATCCAAACAGGCCCTGAATCCCAAAACCTCAACTCCAAAGCCTAAGCTCTACACCCCAAACCCTGAACTTTGCGCTAATTCTAAAACCCTATAAGGGTCCTTGAACCCTGACATGTCCCTGAACCCTGAACCCTGATCAGCCTGGGAAAACCACCGCGCAACTGCGTGTAATGTCGGTATGAAAACCCGTAAACATCCTAAAAACTTAGAAAACCACCATAAACGTCCATGTACCCAAATAGTACATACATTGGCCTTAATGTAGTCCCTATATAGGTACTTTAGGGCCCATGTATATGCTATATGAATACATGGACCCTTAGGGCCAGATACTAAAAAATAGATCCCCTAATTAGGGACCCTATTAACTACTAAAGGGTATTTTACAGGAACCCCCTTAGGGGATCCATTTTTTAGATCCTTTTGCGGGTCTGGGTACAACCCTGTATTCAGACAACCCAAAGAATCCCCCACCGATCCTCAAACTGCCTAAGAAAGCCCGCATGGTGCATCATGCTTATAGGAATCCTCCGAGGCACTCACTTAGTATTGGGTTTAGGGTTTAGGGTTTCGGGTTTAGGGTTTGGGGTTTCGGGTTTAGGGTTTACCTTAAGAACCCAAAACCATCTTTTTTGTAGGTTCTTATTATAAACCCTAATATGGGATTTATAGGGACCCTACAAAAAAGTAGGTTTTGGGTTCTTTAGGTAGGGTGTCCGCAAGCAAACGGCTTCCAAATCGAGGCCCCCACCGGCTTGGCCAGCCAAGAGAGCGGCTGCCAGCTGTTGCTGCTGCTGCTGCGCTTGCAGCCTGAAGTTTAGGGTTTAGCCATAGGGCCCATAGTAGTTCCTTTTTGGGGTCATCTTATAGGAGTCTATATAGCCTGAAGTTTAGGGTTTACCCATAGGCCCCATCGTAGTTCTTTTTTTTGGGATTCATATTTAGAATCCTATAAGATAATCCCCCTGAAGTTTAGGGTTTACCCATAGGCCTCATAGTAGTTCTTTTTTCGGGATTCAGATTTAGAATCCTATATATGAACCCAAAAGGAACTACTATGGGGCCTATGGGTAGGGCTTAGGAAGTTTTCGGGCAGGGTGTAGGCATGATATAGGGCCTTTTTTCGGTTTAACGTCGTTTGAGGCTCTGTCGGCGAGCTTTCAAAGAGGGTTGAATCAATCGTGATTTTGGGCTTAACATAGTTGTAGCTTGAGGGTGAGGGCTCAGTCAGCTCGGAGCTTGCCTTTCGGGTGTAGGGTGGGAGTTTTGGACGGCTTCCAATTCAATCGGGGATCGCAGGATTGTAAAGACAAGTCTTGATGAGATTGCCTGAAAGCTTCGTCGCGTTGATAGAGCAAGTGCTTCAACTCTACACCCTAAACCCGTACGGGTTGTATACAGGGGACTGAAGAACATATTTCTGGGGGGCCGGAGTAGGGATTCGTAGTGTGCTATGGCACCGTTATATGGTCTTTACGAGTAGTTACCGGGCGTCTGTCTAGAACTCTATCTGAGATTCATTCGCATGGTGTTTGCAAGCTGTTTACCTTCAGTACTTTTAGAGTTTGAGGGGCTTCTTTGTCATGACAGCCGTAAACAACTGCTTAGGGTTTACGCTTTGGGGTGTCGCCGAATACATCGCCCATGGAGCATCGCGATATAGCAGAGCATGGATGCTAAACCCTAAACCCTTAACCTTAACCCTAAGCCTCAACGGCCAGAACGCGGAAGGAACCCAGAACTGATACTATAGGGGCCTGATAAATTAGAGTAAAGTTTTGAGGCACGTAATTTTTTATTTGTAATAACGAGCCCCCAAGACTTTTCAGGGTTTAGGGCTTATAGAATTTAGGGATATTTCACAGGTTGAATTGCCCCTGAGCCAGACTTCGCAACCTCCGGCCCCAGTATCGAAACTTACATGTAGCTGGATACTACAAAACCCCATAAACTCACAACATTTCCCTAGGGCTCCAGTTACCGAAGTAATTTACTGGGTTACACATGCGCTTTCTGGATAGAAACCTGCTGGAGCAAGGTTTGCCATATGCTTTTCGACACCTAATGTCTGAGGGACACTGGTATTGAGGGTTCCTTATTCACTACCCATAGGCCCCATAGTAGTTCCCTTTTGGGATTACCTTATAGGATTTTAAATATGAGCCCCAAAAAGGAACTACTATGGGGCCTATGGGTATACTATACCGTACCCCAACCTATGATCCTTCCGAGCGTCTGCTTCTCCATGAGCTTGCGCTGCCTGGGAGCTGAAATCAGATATCCGGACGAACAGTTTGTGGGACTGGCTGCTCCGGTACTGTTCAGGGTAAGATCCGATTCCAAGTATTAAAGCACACGTGATTACCTGGGGATCCTACCGTTTTAAGGGCTCTACCCTCTAATTAAGGGGTCAGAACCTACCATTTTGTAGGGTTTGGGGTCACAGGTATGAACCTAAAACCCTAAACCCTAAACCCTAAACCTAAACCCTAAATCCTAAAACAGCTTCAGCCCTTCAAGGAGCCTTGAACGATCCAGTAAAGGAACCGTCTGGGTCGTCTCGGGGCGGGGTTGGTCCGGGCATGGAACCTCCTGAGGCTGACTTGCGCACTCCCGAATCAACTCTTAGGTAGTGTTATTAGGGGTACCCCGTAAATTCTGAACACTACCTTATTGAGAGGATCTATATCCCCAAGGGTCCCCCTAATCCTAGCTCCCATGCGCACTCCCGAATCAACTCTGTGTTCCCAGAGACTCCAATACCGCTTAATTAAGGAATATACTTCAAATCTTATTAGGGATCCTACTATAATTTAACGTATATTCCTTAATTAAGGGGTATTGGAGTCTCGGGGTTTAGCGGGGGGCGATTAGGGTTTAGGGCTTCAGGGTTTGGGGTTTAGGGCTTGGGGCTTCAGGGTTTGGGGTTTAGGGCTTCAGGGTTGTGAGGGCTTATGGCCCGAGGAGGTTTAGGGTTTAGAGCTTGCTTTTTGCGAATATTGAAGCTCCTCGAACTCCGCTAAGGGGTAGTGGTATGTGGGAAAATGGAGAAACTCGACGTAATAGGAAACTTCCGACAAGCACCCCAGTAACGGCAGCACGTATGAGAACTAGCGCAAACCCAAAGCTCTCCATACAAGTCACTCCAGTTTACTCGTGGGCCTATGGAACGAGAACTCGAGCTTGGCATAGTTCCTTCAACTTCTGATTCTTCGGACTGTCTATGAACTTCGCGATTTCCAAAACTTAGGACATGAACTCCGAGAGTGATACACCATCCTCAAAGGCCAATGCCTTGATCCTACTGTAGCCTCTTCTTAGCTGAAAAACTTGGTAGAATCCCCCTCGGCAAGCCCTGTAACCCCATGACTCCTAACTACGAGAAGGTAGAACATGAAAGGATTAGCGATTTGGGCTGCGGGGTTCAGGGTTTAGGGAAGCCTAAGTCTTAGAACCCTCTAAACCCGAAGCCCGATGATATTAGAAGCCCGATACACCCTAAACAATATAGCTATAGACGCTTAAACCTTATAAGTCGTATACCCCAAACCCTAAACCCCTTCGGTGGCCGAGTCCGTCGCTGTTGGGCTTGCTGGACTTGAATCCTCTCGGCCTCCGGAGCACCGTGGGGTTTAGAGTTTAAGGTTTAGGGATCTCAAAGGCTTCGAAGAGCATGACATGGGATTTCAACAAAGTTTAGGGGTTCGGGGTCTAGAGTTTGTAGGGCTTTAGGGTTTAAAATAGGGCTGAAGGACGTTTAGCTGACAGCACCTGCACCTTGAAGGGCACTAAACCTCAAAAACCCTGAAACCCCCCTCACCCAAAGCCAAAAGGCACTCAAGGTGAAGGGTCCGGGCGCCTACATAGCACACACTCTGAGCTCAAACTTGTGCATGTCCCAAGGACACTAAACCCTAAACCCTAAACTGAATCTGGGTGTATGAATTGACGGCACTTACAGCCTCAAACCCCTAAGATCCCGAAGTCCTGCATCCCTGAACCCTCGAGCCGTAAACCTGCCAAAGCCCAAACCCAAAGGGTCCTAGATACTGTTCTGGGGGATACTTTCCCAAAATCATAATAACAATTCTTAACATAGAAACCCTACATTCTACTATGTAGGTACTTTGGACCCTTTGGGAAACCCTATAACCCTAAGCCCCTGAACCAAAATTTCCAGGGGCCTCCGCAGCAGCCATGTAGGCAGCCTAAAGACAACAGGATCACGCACCACATCTCGAAAGCTCTCTCGCAGCTAACACGATTTATCGTTTAAAGGTTTCGGGCTACATGGCTTATGGTGTGTATGTGGGGGTTTAGGATTAAAAGGGTTTGGGGGAATGCATACCCTGATTCATGAACCCCTTTTGTTTCAGATGAGGGTCCCAACTGTAATACGAATTTAGGGAGAGGTAAGTCTTACAAAGGGATGTACCTTCCAACCATTCTGAGAAGTTCCTGTATAGGATTAGTTTGGCGTTTGCTTTTGCAGGAATTTGGCGGCTTCCAAACCTTTCACGGAAAGCTTCGTGGGCCTATCGGCTGCTTCAGCGTGGCTGTGGGGCATATATTATGCATTTCGGACCCGAAGGAGTAATGCAGGCCCCATGTAGGTAGGGTTTAGGGTTTAGGGTTTAGGGTTTAGGGTTTAGGTTTTAGGGTTTAGGGTTTAGGGTTCAGCTTTTAGGGTTTAGGGTTTAGGGTACCGTTCAGACCCGTATATAAGGACGCGCCCTCCCCTTCCCGCATCCAAACTCAGGCTGCCACGAAATCCACGGATCCGGTCGAGCCTACGAGAGTTCTGGACACCATGGAGACGTTTAGGGTTTGGGGTTTAGGGTTTAGGGTTGAGGGTTGAGGGTTTAGGGTTTAGGGTTTAGGGTATGGAGACGTGGGGTTCACAGCCGCTAGGTTTCTGGCTTTTACCCATGGTGGGCTAAATCCACTGTTTAGGGTTTAGGGTTTAGGGTTTCATTGCTCAGCTGATGAATCTTCTTGAAGGTGCTTACATGAGACAAATCGTGCTGAGCAGCTGGTGTTTTGTGTCTTGGGTACCTCGCAACCCATCAAGAACCGAAACACCGGCCCAACCCCACTGAGATATGAAGAACTCACCAGCAGCAACAGCTCCTATAGAGGCCCCTTGAGGCCCCAGCCTGAACCCGAACGGAGGCTTGCAGAACCCTTCCCCAAAGGGTCCAAAGTACCCATATATATATATATATATAGATAGATAGATAGATAGTAGAATGTAGGGTTTCTATCTATGATTTTGGGAAAGTATCCCCCAGAACAGTATCTAGGACCCTTTGCGTTCTAGAAGTCGCATTACAGAACGCAGTCCTGAAACCCTCAACCCTAAACCCTAAACCCTAAACCCTAAACCCTAAACCCTAAACCCCAAACCCTAAACCCTAAAACCTCTACCCTAAGACCCCAAAGTCTCCAAGTGCCTGCAGTCGCAGCAGCCATGGCAGCAAGGAACGGATCGGGCCTGGGGCGCGAAGTCCCAGGAGACTGGGTAATTCTCGAAATTAAGGTCCCATTTTAGGTCCCCAACATAGTACGGCACCCTTATACATGGGGATCCTAAAAGGGACCCTAATTTAGAGAACTACCCTCTTTTAATTTGTTTGTTGTTGGAGGGGGGTGGTTAGGGTTTATGGGTTTGCGGGTTTTCTTCCGGAGGGGGCAGTGGGGGGGAAGGTACAGAAGGCTTCAGGGTAGCTTTTTGCAGGGCACCATAATGGATCCCAACCTTGAAGGCACAATATTTCTGGAACGCTGAGGGTCTACTTTGGCAATTTGTGAAGGCTTTCTGAGACTTCAGTGGCGCTTTCTAGGGGGTCCAAGGGTTATAGTTTAGAGTCACAGTGTTTCGGGGTGGGGAAGCCGTTCTGTGAAGGCGTGTTGGTGGGTTGCTGCCGAATCCATTCATTCGCACACAACACCCAGACCCTGAAGCGTACTACCTTCTTCTTCCTGAGCTTCGTATTCTGATCATCCAAACGTACTACAGTCTAGGGTCTACGTAGTGCCCTCTGCAACCTTGACCGCCAGTTTAGAGACCAACTGTTGCTTAACCCCAAGGTTCCTAGACCGTAAACTTGAAACCCTGTCATGCTTCAGGGTTTGGCGGTTAGGGGTTTGGGGTTTAAAAAATATTCTCACGAACTTCCGTGCAGTCTTGCTGAACTGTCAAGGTTCGCGGAGTGTCCGATCGCGCGCAGCAGCAGCAGCTGCTGCTGCTGCTACTGCTACTACTGCTTGGGTGTCCAAGAGCCTCAGCCTTAATGATTAGCGCAAAGTTCTGGCATATTGGCGTGCAAACATATTACGAAAACCTAAAGGAATAGTAGTACTATGTGTCAGGTTTCTTCTTTGGCCTTGATCGTCTGGGTTTTGGACTTCTGAGGTTTTGTGGAAACCTGCAAACCAATAATTAGCGTGCCGTATACATACTCGTCACGGACCTGTTCGTTTTCAGAAACGATGGCAGAGACTTGAACCCGAGCTTCCAGTATACTTTGCGCAGCTTTGTAGCTCGTACCTTGGCCTCTCTGCCCCGCTCATGTCTCGCAAGCGGCCGCATGCGCATTGCTTCCGCCTCTCTCATTTGCGAAGTTCGCAGCGCACATGCTGAGTGTGCCGCAGGTCAACCAGCTGGCATCAGTGCAAGATTGCTTGAATCTGAAGCTTCAGAGTCCCTGTTCGCGCGAGGAGCCTGGAAGAATCTTGGATGAAGCTTTCAATCAGAATACTGTGGTTTCTGAGAGCCTTAGGCAAGGGCGCACAGCCTGAGCCGCCTCAGCCTCTGCTGCAGCCCAGCCCAAACAGCAAGGCACCTGCAACACCAGAGGTGTCCTTCCCAGACACCGTTGCTGTGGCTCCTCAAACCCCCAAAACCGAAAAGAGTTTCAGAGCTCTGGAAGAAACCCTTACATAGGTTTAGGGTTTAGGGTTTAGGGTTTAGGGGGACCCGAGAAAAACTTACAACATATAGGATCTGGAGTGGTCTGTTCTACCAGCACATTCTTGCTCGTTCCTTGTTGCAGACCTACATGTTGATGCTACCAACGACCCCCCAAACCCTAGAACAGGGCCCATACCCGTACATTCAACCCTCTAAGGCCATGAAAAACCGTATAAGACCTTGCAAAACCCCTGGGACACCCCCCAAAAAACCTTTATAGAGATCCGAAAGGCGGCCCTTGAAAGCACCCGCAAAAAAAAGCTCTGCAAAACAGGTACAGAAACCCTCGGAGACCCTGACACCTTAGCAAACCCCCCATAAATCCGAAATTGAGGTCCCTGACCCATAGGCCCCATAATAGTTCCTTTTTGGGGTTACCTTATAGGATTCTGTATATATATATATATATATATGAACCCCCAAAAAGGAACTGCTTTAGGGCCTATGCCTATCCCTAAACCCTAAACCCTAAACCCTAAACCCTAAACCCTAAACCCTAAACCCTAAACCCTAAACCCGAACCCCTAAAAGGAACTACTTTAGGGCCTATGGGTATGCAAACCATGGTGAAACTCCTCTTGAGCTTTGCGACGGTGACTGCTCTCCATCCTGCAGCTTCGGCAGTGCCTCAAGATGGTGGGTTGTCAAGTTTAGGGTTTAGGGTTTAGGGTTTAGGGTTTGGAGTTTAGGGTTTAGGGTTTAGGGTTTAGGGTTTAGGGTTTAGGGCTTTGCTTTATGGGTCTGGGCTGCAGTTCGGGGTCTAGGGCTCGGAGCTTAAAGGTTTAAGGGTCTTGGTTTGGGGACGACTCCAGCTCCTGTAATTTAGGGGCCTTAATACTTAGAATGGGGTTTTGGGATATCTTATACCATAACTATAACAAGGAACCCCCCCAAAATAGTATAGATAATTCTCAAGGCGCCTCTATTCTATTCAAGCGCGATGATCCTTGAGCGTAGAGATTTCTTTGGGATCATGAGAGTCTTGCAAGTGTTGCTTGGCGTTTGTCGGGATAGTGTCTACCCCTAAGGGTCCATGTACCCATATAGTATATACATTGGCCCCAAAGTACCTACATAGGGACTACTTTAAGGCCAAAGTATATACTATTTGGGTACATGAACCCTTTGGGTACTTTTGTTTTGAGTTTAGTATTTTGGGTTTAGGGTTCAGGGGAAGAGCGACCCATCGGAAGAGCACTGTTCTGCGAGCGGCAAGCCCTACACCTGAAACCTATGAGTGCTGTTTTAAGTTTCGTGGTACGGCCCGGGACTTGGGGCTGCGCAGGGTTCAGGCTTTTGATGTCATTGTTTAGGAGAAAAACTAGTTATATGCCTAAGAGGAAAAGCCAAATCGGCCGAAGAACTGAACCCAAGTCCTTCTTCCGAAACAGCCTAGACCCCTAAACCCTGAACCCCGAACCCTGAACTTGGCACCTCCTCCCAGGATGTCGTAGGCGGCGTGACGAGACGAGGAGGCATTGCCTCCATTGATACTGCGAGGCTTCGCACACCCGAACGTTTACGGATCGCTGAGTTTTCGGATTTAGGGAGTTAGGAAGATGGTGCGTCTGGGGAGCATTGTGGATTGCAGGTCCTCGCTTATCGCTTTGACTGACACCTCCTCTACATGCGCGCTGATAGCATTCGACTCAAAGGCCCTGCTAGAAGCCATTGCCCGAAAGGGAGTTTTGGAGTTGACAAAATCCCTAAACACTACACCCGAATCCCTAAACTCCTAAACTCTTGAAGAGTCTTGTTCGGATGTCTTCCAGCCTACCGGTCGTCCAGTCTTGCAGAATAGTGACTACCTTTAGCTACCAGAACCGACTTTTGCGTAGTGTAGGAACCTGATTAAGAAAACCTGCTCCTCTAAAAGAACTCCAACAAAGACCCAGAGTTTCTTAATCGGGTTCCTTTTTCTGAGGTTCTTAATACAATTATCATGAACCCAAATATTGAAATCCGTAGTATGAACCCAAAAAGTGAACATCGTAGGTTAAGGAAAGAAGAAACGGCCTGAAGCCCTAAACTTTAAACCACCGCGAAGCCTCGACCCCAAACCCGGAATTCCTCACCTGACACCTCGCGCTTCAGACAAGCTTCTTTGTCCTTGTTGGATTGGGTTTAGGGTTTAGGGTTTAGGGTTTAGGGGTAGCGACAGCAGGATGCCAACGTCCTCGCTGTCAAGATGGCCCGAAAACACGTTGTCCTTGTTGGTTCTCTGTTTTCATATATTAAAAACCCTTAAATGCAAAGCCCTACAATCAGCACGAACCACTACTTATACCCTAAACCTCATCATGAACTTGGTCCGATCCCTGAACCGCTGTGATCGAGAGAGCCGTTGCAAGAATCGCTGCCTTCCTTCGGCGAAGGTCAGGTCCGGGGCGTTGGACAAAGGTTTAGGCTTTAGGCTTTGAGGGCTTTAGGGTTTAGGGTTTGGGGTATTTAGGGTTTAGGCTATGAGGGCTTTAGGGGTTTAGGGTTTAGGGCTTTCGGGTTTTAAGGTGTAGGGTTTAGGGTTTTTAGGGTTTTAGGGTTTAGGCTTTGAGGGCTTTAGGGGCTTAGGGTTTAGGGCTTTAGGGCTTTTCGGGATTGCGGGTTTTAGGGTTTAGGGTTTTGGGGTTTAAGGTAAAACCTCAAGCTCGATGCTTCTGCGTAACGCAGGGGCCTCCACCATTAGAACAGGGGCCTCTTGGGGGTCTCTAAAACCGGACTTTCATTTCGCTTTTCCGACCACAAATCCCGCATCGGAACCTTCAATCTGGACTAAAACGAGGTTCCCCAGTAGCCCCTTAATAATAAGGGTTAAGGGTTTAGGGTTTAGGGTTTAGGGTTTAGGAATTAGGGTCTAAACCCTAAACCCTAAACTACTGTGTGGTTTTAATAAGGGAACCCAAAAAGGAGAAGGGCAAAAGGGTACTACTGGGGAACCTAGAAAAAAAAGGCCAGCCATCAGCTGCTGACTACCCAGCCCCCAGAACCTAAAATGCAAACCCCGAAACCCCAAAGACTAAACCCTATAAAGCCTATGAGCCCCAAACGTTCAAAAGCCGAAACCTTGATTCCCGAAATCTCAAAAGTCAAACAGAACCCAAAGTGATGAAAAGCCTGAACCCTCCAAACACGCTTCAATGATTCAACTGCAACCCCACTTAAACTCCACAAACCCGACCAGAATCCATCAGCCCTGATCAAGAACCCCTCTAAGCGCGAGAAGCCCTTCCAAGCCTAAGTCTTAAAAAGCTTTATATGGGGCCTTAATAATTAGCATACGATGTGGGGTCGATATGTTATACTAGAATGTAACAAGGAGCCCGCCAAAACCCTATTCTAA
>CAJNDV010000592.1:19589-38519 GCA_905221635.1 Symbiodinium sp. CCMP2456
TACCTTAAATCATAATATTAAGGACCTTATAACTTACGGTATATTCCTTATTAAGGAATATACCTTAAATCATAATATTAAGGACCCTATAACTTAAACCCTAAACCCTAAACCCTAAACTCTACACCCTAAACTTAAGGTATATTCCTTAATTAAACTGAAAGTCTACGAGGACGAAGTCGGACGAAGTCCAAGATTTTCGGCACTCGCTAGACAAGCACTCTGAAGGGTTCAGGGTTTAGGGTTTAGGGTTTAGGGTTTAGGGTTTCTGTTACGAAGATGACTGCAGGACTAGTCATCGGCCATAGAAACGGCCGAGAAGCCCTTGCTACAGCACTTCGTTCACCTGTCGGACCATGTGGAGACCATGCGGAAACCTATCTCAATCCGACAGAGATCCGAATCCCTTGTAGCCCGTATCCCTGTGAAAATAGAATCTACCCGGAATTCGCCCCAAAGCCTGAGTTCTATTCAAGTTTGAACGCCCCTATGCCCAGAGGTTATGGGTACAGCTGGTCCTCGTGCGGTCGCATGCTTCGCCGTTGGTGCTGCGCTAAACTTGCTGAGTGCCGTGGGCCCAGTGCGAGGTGGAGCTGACCCTAAACCCTAAACCCTAAAACCCTAAAGAAGTGTACCAAGTCAAAAACCCTAAAGCCCTAAACCTTGTTGTGCTGTAGGATAGGCTACCAAGGGAGTTTAGCACAAGGGGCTGCGCCGGGCCGAATGCCTAGCGCCGCGCCCATCACATCGGGAAGGACAGACAAAAACCCTAAAGCCTACCCATAGGCCCCATAGTAGTTCCTTTTTGGGATTACCTTATAGGATTCTAAATTCTAAATATGAACCCCAAAAAGGAACTACTATGGGGCCTATGGGTAAAGCCTAAAACTCGAAAACCGGCTGCATGGGGTTTACCAAAAGAGCCTGAGATCTGAAGCTTTCATCCGTAGAAGAGCAGCCCCTTCCGGTTTCAGGGATATTCTAACACCGGACGCTGCAGCCTGTTTGAAGCTCAATCCTATGACTTCCGTAGTTTACTCAGTTTGATCCAGTTCGTAAGGATGCATCGCATGATCTTGCTGGCAGCGGCGCTGTGCGCAGGTCCCGTGAGTCCGGGGCAATGCGAAGTGATCGCAGCATCGAACGAGATGCCATGGTCTACCAGAGCACCTTGAGCCAGGATGCAACCACGGCTACATCAGCGGATGCAGGGGAAATCTGCTGCGTCTGTCAAGAAGGCGAAAGAACGTATCCGGGCGGCATATGCCCTTCAAGATGTACCTAAAGACCCGAGCCGGGCGGGTGCACGGTGGAGGATGTTCGGGAGAGGATCGCACCTCCGCTGCGTACCTTCCACCGAAAGTACTTGGAAAACATTCCGAAGTATATCTGCTGCGTGTGTACTACTATTGAGGGAATAGCGCATGAAGAAAGGACTTTACCAGCGACCAGCAATTGTCCGCAAGGGTGTGCAAAGAAGGGCCACGGCCGAGGCGACCGTCCATGCCGAGTCTAGGTGTGCTTTTCGAGGCAGGTGTCGCAGTCTCGTCTGCGGCTGACATCGGCTGGCAAAAGGAGCTTTGCGAGCCTGAGTTCATCTTCCCCCTTGATGTGCAAAGAGAGTCAGCGAGTCCTTTCCACGTGTTGATGAGGGTTTTTCAAGGAGCATAGGGCTGAAATTTGAGCATAGCGGCACAGCAACGACCATGCTTTTGGACTCCTGTTTTCAGGCACAGCAGCTGTCAGTAAGTGCCGAGCAGATGCAAAAGAGAGTGTATGTGATCCCACGCCGTCAAGTACCCAGAGACCATTTTCCAAATAGTTGGGCACGCACGCGGCCCTAAGCCAGTCGCGAAGGAGTTTTAGGATCGTTTAGGGTTCGCATCTTTGTAGCGAGCCCTGCTGTTCAGTCTCCAATGATGTCGGCACAGACCGTGGATACCTTGATTCGAAGCCCTAGGGGTATATAATGAAAAACCGTACAGGCTGCAATAACTTACAGCCATGCAGCCTTTGCAGCACCCTTGTATTCAAATATGTCGCAGCTGTGCTAACACTGAGCAAAAATAGGATGCCAACATAGATCTCTATGTTTCTACCATGTACTACACAGAACTTGACGAACACTTCATAGAAAGCTTGTCAAGATGCGAAATCTTTCTGTCTAACTGCAGCATGTCATTCAAGACAAACCGGCCGATCGGGCAAGGAATTAGGATGGTCAAAGAATCTAGTGCTCGGGCAAAATGAAATCTGACGGTGTCATAGAAAGGCTTGTTGCACTTCCCAAAGGTAGCAGCCTTAGTTGTAACTTTGGTTTTTTTCTTAGATGTAACTTCTTTGCTTTCTTAATGTAGCTTTTTCCAGCGTCCATGCTTGCTGCATAGCAGCGGGAAGCAGAGCTTTGCCCCTCCGCTCCCGTCCCCAACCTTTGGCCGAAGACGAAAACCCTAAGGAGTAAACCCAGCACGAGGCGCGAAACTTCTACGAATAACGAAAACCCTAAGGAGTGAACCCAGCACCAAGCTTTTACGAAAGACGAAAACCCTTAAGAAGTAAACCCCGCAGGAACCTTCGGTCGAAGACGAAAACCCTAAGGAGGGAATACGGAGTAAACCCAGGTCGAACCTTTGGCCGAAAACGAAACCTCAAGGAGTAAACCCAGCACGAAGCTTCGACGAAAGACGAATAAACCCCGCAGGAACCGTTGGCCGAAGACGAAAACCCTAAGGAGTCAGGAACCTTTGCCCCTAGCACGGCAGGGTCCGAATAGAGCCCAAAACAGTCATAAGTAAGATGCGTGTTTTGTTACCCTCTGCAGAGACTTTTTGAGACGAAAAAAGTTACGAAGATGTTTGGTGGAAAAACAGAAAGGTCACATCTAAGAAAATAAAAGTTACAACTACGCATTCCACCTTCCCAACAACTCCCAGACGACATGTTTTGATGGAACAGTGAAGCACTGACGACACCAGCATTCACCTGGTCGCTGTCAGACCGTCCTGCAGTCGCCCCTTAGCCTTGCTGAGGCACAGGTCGGGGTCAGCGTCACCGTGCAGGGGCAGACACGCCTGGCCCATGCGCCGCTCGCCGAGAGGGCCTTGGGTTTTAGGGCTTTAGGGTTCAGGAAAACGGGTTGAGGACGTATAGGATTCAGGGTCTTCGAAGGGATCCCTCACTCCAACTGCAACCCCACTCCCCCGTAAGTTCTCGCTGCAGTCATCGAAAGTGGTGTGTGCAAAGTCCTATAGGGCCAAACACCGAGCAGTGAACCGCCTACGAACGTCAACAGTGAAGGAGCCCTAAACCCTAAACCTTAAACCCTGAACCCTAAACCCTAAACCCTAAAGCGCCGATCCAGAAGAACTGCAGTTGGCATAGACATGGAGACCTTAGGCTCCAAGGGTAAAAAGTGCTGTCGAACCCACCGTCCATGAGCTTCGTGGTGGGCAAGCAGAACGCGCCCAGAGATGTCAACCCTTCGATAGCCACGGCGTGGGTTCAGGCTGCAAGTGGCTGGTTCACCAACTATAAATTCCAAAAAGGCTTATTCGAGATAGGAGCGAGATGTTTGAGGTTGAGGTTTAATCGCTACATACAGTTCCCTTGTGAAGGAATCCTCTTATAGTCACAGCAGTAAATGGCCTGCCGACGAGCGATCGGGGTCTACATCACCTGAAGCCCGAAATCCCTCAACCCAAATCCATCCAAACCCCTTGATTCATCATTCCTCGCTAAACCTAAGCAGTCCACAACCCGGAAACCCTAAACCCTAAACCCTAAACCCTAAACCCTAAACCCTAAACCCTAACCTGCTCCGACCACTGCGGACGCATTGGCGAAGGCGCAGTCGGTGGGGCTGCAGACACGTCTGGACCAGGGCATCAGTGCGCGCGCTTGTTCAGCGCCGCAAGGAGCAGATCGCAGCGATGGGCTCTGTGCAGGTCGGATTGCTCTGGAAGGTCCTTCACACAGTGGATGGGTACGCCCTCCTCGGAATGTTTGCCAGGCCATGGGCGTCGGCCGATGTCTGCGTCGATCTGCAGACATTAGGCTTCGCGCCGTCAGCACTGTCAAACTTTGCGACGAAACGCTACGCCTCCATCACGGCGGGGCAGGAGGGTGCCGGCTCTATCCGCGCCACGCTGGCGCTCATCGAGGCGGTCGACGCTCGGGTGGTTGCATGCCTGAGGGGCGAGTCACAGCAGGCAGTCCAGGCTCTTCGCCGGGCAACAGCAAAGTTCGGGGCGGCCATGGGCCAACAAGCGGCATTCTTGTTTTCGGAGCCTGCCGAGGCGACGCGCTACATGCTGGAGCTCACTTCGAGCTCAGAGCTGAAGACAGCTGCGGCGACGATCATGGACTACATGCAACGCTCGGTCGCGCTAGGCACTCTGCGCTTCGCGGACAGCCTCGTGTCGTTCACAACCGGTGTTCCAGTCATGGCGAACTTCGCCGACACAGCCAAGCAGGCGCTGCTGGCGCTAAGCGAGAAGGACATCATCGCCGCTGTGCTCACCAGCTCACTCAAGTCTGGCTCGACATCAGCCATGAACGCGATCGCAGACGCCGTGATGTCCGCAGCTGTCCCGGCTGGCGCCGATCGCGTCAAGTTCTACGCGGGCGTCGCGCTGCGCTTGGCACCCACAGTGAGCACCTGTCTCGCCAGTGGCACAGTCGCAGCAGCCGATCGCGCTTTCATGGACTCCGTCGTGCCAGGTGCGGCTGTCGCAGTGGAGAGAGCATCGACTGAGTTCAAAGCGCAGGGCATCACGCTCTCACAGGCTGCTGGCCGTCCGGAGCTCATCGACTACATGTGAGCACCTGCCAGAGGCCAGCAGCACGCCGTGCCAGCAGCACGCCGTCACAGCAGCGGCTGAGGTCGTTGGGTTTTGGCAGCTGCGGACAGGCTGGGCCATTCTGCGCTGGAACGCAGACGGCGCGTCTGCCTCTGCTCTCGAGCGCTGCGCCATGCCTAGCTGCACTGCGGCTGCGCCGCTCTGGGCGGCCGTCGCGCATTGATTGTTTTCAAAAGGCTTCTCCGAAGCCGCAGCTGCCACCATAGATCAGAGAGCCTGCACAGCAGGTGCCGAGGTTTCTGTGAGTCAAGCAACTGGCCGGATAGATCCAAAAAAAACCGCCTGGAGCTGGGTGAGTAGCATGGTCTTTTGAAACAGCGAGCAGCTGCTCGAAGCCCGCAGGATTGCTTGATGAACCACGCTTTGGCCCTTGCTATCATGTTTTACTATTCTTACTGTGTATTGTGGTTGTCAAGCATTCTGCATGTATTCTTGTCATGTGGAGACTGAACTATGCGGAGCCTTGCCGGCCTTGTGCGAGTGTGAGAGTCGAAACCCTAACCCGAACCATGAACCCTGGGCCATGCCTCCTCAAATACTAAATCCAAGGTTGAACCCATGGGCCCTTAACAGGGGCCCTAGGGTCCCTTGAGGGTATATATAGGGTATATAGTAGGGTTTAGGGTTTAGGGTTTAGGGTTTAGGGTTTAGGGTTTAGGGTTTAGGGTTTAGGATAGGGTATATAGTAGGTACATTAGGGTTCAAGGCTAAACAAACCGCAGCATAAGGCTTGGCCTGGAACTGTTCGACGCCTTGCAGATCGGGATCAGGCCAGGGCTATATACTTGGGGATTGATTTTGGATTTAGGTGAGGTTTAAGTTTCGTCGCTGGGGCTATACTTAAGTCTTTACGCGATAGGAGGTTCTACCATGACCAAGGGCGTCGGATTCCTAGGCCCCTGTGTTCTACTGAATCGGGCAAGGCTTGCAGGCTGTAGACTTCATTTTAGGGTTTAGGGTTTAGGGTTTAGGGTTTAGGGTTTAGGCGAGAAGCCCACAACCTGAAGCCCTAAAGAAATGTCTTTCATGACTAAAGGGTAAACCCTAAAGCCTAAAGCCTCATGTTGTCCAAGCAACCAAAACCTTAGGGTTTAGGGTTTAGCAAACCGATGTAAGTGTGGCTGTCGGGTTTTTTGGATGTACCGTTGAGGGCTTCAGGGGGCAATGTAGAGCATGGGATGGCTGAATCTTCGTCGCATCGAGCCCTGCGCCCGCCGACTTCAAAACATGAGTCCCAAACCCTGAGGCCTGAAACCCTAAATGCCGCGTTCTGGAGTCGGGCAGCTCTGTGCTACTGGGCCTATTCCTTTCGGCATCGGGGTCCTGGCTCTACCCACAGGCCCCATGGTAGTTCCTTTTTGGGATTTATAGGATTCAAAATATGAACCCCCAAAAGGAATCACTATGGGGTCCATGGCTCTACTACTAAGACCCTCGATCCCGAAATCCGCGCCTTCACGCTGCTAGTTTACCGGTTTGGGGTTCCGGCTGGAGGGCTTCAGGGTGTAGGGTTCAGGGTTTAGGAACTAACTCTGCTCGGAAGCTGGAAGCGCTGTCACGAGTACAGTGCTAGTCGGCGGACGAGTGGCTACCTACCAGGCGTCGTTCTTGCGAGCCTGCAGCAAAAGGAACTAACTCTGGAGCCTTGACCCTCAACCCTAAAACCCCTAAACCCTAAACCCTAAAACCCTTAATTTTAATTAAAAATTTTAAATCCCTAAACCCCTAAACCCTAAACCTTTAACTACCCTAAGCCCATGCAGGAAATGTGTCCTGAACCCCTAAGTTTCCGAAACCCTTCATTACAGCCTTAGCCTTCACGCTCTGCTATAGCGGCCTCAATAATTATATACCGACACTAGTCTGGGGGCCCCTTGCTATTATAATCATAGTATAATATACTCCGAAACACTATTCTAATCATTATGGCTCCGATGTTATGTCCCCCTCAAGACAAAAGAGCCCTAAACCAACACTCGACAGGACTGGCTCGATTGGAGGACTGCTTGCAACATCCCTCGCCCTGGGAGGCATGTCCTTTCAGGGCTTCCAATGTAGTACTGGGGGCATTCTATAGCGCCTTTGCAATTAGAACAGGTTTTTGGGGGTATATTGTACTAGGGTTTTATATATAATAAGAAACCCCCAAAGTAGTATTAGTCATTATTTAGGCCCCTACATTACTTGGTACTGAAAGAGTCTCCTCTCATAGTCCTGATATTCAACTTACAACCCCCTAAACCCAAAACCCTAAACCCTAAACGCCCTAAACCCTAAACCGTTACAACAGCTTGAAGATTCAGGCGCCCAGAATGGGCTGGAAGGAAGGGGAGCCTAGGCTTTAAGGTGTTTGATTTCAGGGCTCTAACTCTAGGCTGGGTTTCGAGATTTAGGGGGTTAGCGATGCAGAACTTGAGTTTAGGGACTATAGTGACCAAGGATTTAGATGTGTAGGAAATTTGCAGGTCTGCAACGGTCGCGGTTTTTTGTTGTGCTGAGGCCTCAGGCTTTGGGTATGTAGTTTCCATGTACACTGATTCGGGTACGGGGCTTGTTAGGGCTGTCATTCGCGGGTGCTTCGCTTCTAGGGTGCTCAAGCGCTGGCAGCCATCGCTCAACACAGGCATGGCTGGCATGTGGCTCCTCATCCAGGACAGCCCGATTAATGCTCAGGATCCAAGTGCGGAAGCACAGACAGCGAGAGAGACCGAGACAGAGAGGGAGAGGCCTAGAGGCAGGCACAAAACTTGTAGTCGAGGTACACAGTCAATGATTGCAACCACAACCATGTTGGACTCCAGCGCAGGACACGCTTTCGTTGTCCGGTTTTGGCTCAGGAGCTTCGATTGCCCCATGGCGCCATGGGGTTTCAGGGTTTACGACAAAGTCAATCAGTGCAGGGTTCAGCGGTTTAGGATTGTAAGGCTTTCAATCGCCAGAAAACAAAGGCCCCACTCTGGACCAAAAGCTGTAGGAATACTACTACAAAACGAAGCTTCGTCGTACTTTGGGAGATCCAAAGCCCCTTTCCCCTTACGGTTTAGGGTTTAGGGTTTGAGGACGACGAAACTACCCATAGGCCCCCACAGTAGTTCCTTTTTTTGGGTTCATATTTAGAATCCTATAAGGTAATCCCAAAAAGGAACTACTATGGGGCCTATGGGTATACTGTCCTGGCGACGTACGAAGATCCAAGGTGTCGTTCTCCATGCGAGTTGGTGGCGGCATTTTCTCCAAAGGCGCTGACATAGGTGCGGATCTTGTCAGTGCCCCGGCAAGACAGAGCTTACCCATAGGCCCCATAGTAGTTACTTTCTGGGATTACCTTATAGGGTTCTATTTGTGAACCCCCCAAAAGGAACTACTTTAGGGCCTCTGCTGAGAGTAAGAATTAGAGGTTTGGGGTGTCATTCAGGGTGTCTTGGGCAACAGATTCGACAAAGCCTTCGGAGTCTATTGTTTTCTGTGGTTGCACACCCAAGGCGGAAACTCCACAAAGATGCTGTAAGGGCGTGGGTGACACAAGGCAAAATGGCGTCGAAGTCCGAGAGAATAACGGGCCAGTACCACGTAACTCTGGTTGATCGTGCACTTGCTGTTCTTTGTTTCTTCTGCCCACCACTCCGAGCCCCCAAGCCCTGATTGTCGCTTTTTTGCCACAAAAGCCCTGAAACCCCAAACCCGATGTTGCCCTAAACCCTGAACCCACCACAATAAATCCGAGATCACTCTCTTTGGAGCCTTGCATCGACCCTAAACCCTAAACCCTAAACCCTAAACCCTAAACCCTAAACCCTAAACCCTAAACCCTAAACCTTAACCGCAGGCGACATGGAGCAGACCCGGATGGAGGAAGACCAGCGACTCTTCGAGCTGCAGAAGAAGATGGCGGAGTTGGATGTCTTGGCCTCAGTTTAGGGTTTAGGGTTTAGGTAGGGTTTAGGGTTTAGGCTTCAGGCTTCGCGTTTTGCTGGTAGGGGTTGATATGAGGGCTCTATGCGTGTTTAGGAAGGGGGTTCTTACCTAGCCCCGCAACAGTAGGTGAAAGAATGGCCCAAAACCTATAAAGGGCCGTTATTCTACATACTTTCAGGGTCCAGGTATCCATAAACTACCCAAAAAGCCTCACCCGAAACCTCAAGTGAACCCAAGAAGCCGAAGGAAGATCGCAAGCAGCGAGCGAAGCGAGGGGTCGAAGGAGACGACGAAGAGATGAAGCTCGGCTCGAAGGGTTTGGGGTTTAGGGTTTGGGGTTTAGGGTTTAGGCTCGAAGGTTGCAGTTGTTGGTCTGTCTGTTTGTCTGTCTCTGCTCTCGCTCTCTCTCCTCTCTCTCTCTCTCTCTGTTTCTTTCTCCTTCTACACACATCTAACTAGTTGTGCAGGTATGCATATATATATATATATATGTAAAGGCACACAAGGACATAGGAGGAGAGGAAATGCCTGACCTGTTGCTGGTATTACCATCACTTCAGTACGATTGAAGACCCAGCGCTGAACGTACTTCCCGCGTCTCCTGTGCGCAGGAACTTCGCGTAATGCCGGGAGAACGCATGCCTGGATTTTCGGACCCTGACCCCTAAACACTTCAACAACTATAGTACTCCAAAACTCCAACCCCAGCCCCTAAACCTGAAAACTGTTAGCTTGCTTGAATATCCTTCGAGCAAACCCGAGGATGGCGGACTTGAGACGGATGGAGGCTGGTGTCAGGTTTGTGAGCCACCTATGCTCTCCATTGCATTTCTTTTTTTGGTTTAACCAAATATATATATATATATACATATATTAACGAGTTTATAAGGTATCCCCAAAGAGGAATTACAATGGGGACTATAGGCAGGTATCGGTCCGAGGTTTGAGGTTTATAGGGTTCTGGGTTGCGGGCTTATAAGGATGAAAATTTGCAAACCGATGCAGACCGCCCAACTCAGTATCTTGGACCCTGCATGCAGAAATTATTGTGCTTCCATGCGCGTGCGCATTCAGAATCATTCAGAGGCTCTGCGCGCTCGCAGAGACATTTCTCACGGTATGTAAGTATGAACGTCAGGAGGCCCAAGTCAGAGTGGCAGTCGAAAAGCAAAACAAGCTGCGTCCGGGCTATGCACCGAAGTATTCGTTCCCCACCCTAAACCCTAAAACCCTAAACCCTAAACCCAGCCTGCAACATGAGAGCTGCCGACGCAGGAAGAGATGCAAGATATCGCTTCACAACTGCACCCCATCGACTACTTCGATGTAGTTGGAGAGGCCAGAAAGCCGTGATCCTTAAATTAGCTTCCCCCGACCAGCCGAACAGCAAAACATCATTTGCAGAGTTAAGGTATATGGGTTCGTATTTCGGAAGTCATCGTCAGTTACAGAACGTGGAAGTGAATTATTTGAGCCTTGTTCGCCAGGTAAAGTAATAGGCTGCAACAAGATTGTGCCAACAACAAGATTGAAAATAATAATAATTATGGTGGTGGTGGTAGTTTCTTTAATGTTATAATTAAAGGGTTAAGTGGACATTGAGTTCCTCGACAAGAAGCGGTCGAGAACACGCTAGACACTAAACCCTTCAGCAGCAGCTCTTAGTGTCTTAGTGCTAAGCGTTGGCCACTCACAGACGCGGGTTAACACACGGTTCTGCACGGTTTAGGGTTTCAGTTTGTCGGGTTTGGGGCCAGGGCTTAGGGTTTTGAATGGCAGGCGACTCTTCAGGAATTCATGTTGGACCAACCGGGAATGGTTGAATGATGTTGAATGGCAGGGTGCAGTTTTTGTCTGAGGTCTCCGAGGTTTGGGACGAGGGCAGCCGCAGTATGATTCGGCCGGGGAACTGTACCCACGCCAACACACATCCACTGAACTTGCAGGGAAAGAAAGCCCCAAACTGGCAAACCCCAAATCCTAAATCCTAGAACCCTGAATCCTAACCCTACTGCGGATAACAAACCTTCCGACAGTTTTCCCCAGCGGGCACATCAATGCAGGACCACGAGCCGAGAACCTGAGCAATCTTCAAGCCATGCAAGCCTTGAGCCGTGCAATATAGGGGCCTTAATAATTAGAATAGGGTTTTGTGGCTATGATTATCATAAGGGGCCCCCCAAAACCCTATTTTAACTATTAAGGCCCCTACATTAAACAGCCTCGACCGGTCGGCGAAGTTGTGAGGTTCGAAACTTTGCACACCTGAGACATCCTGAGACCATCCTAAACTCACCTCAAGCCTTATGCTCGAAGCCGTGCAAGTCCTCAAACTAAAAGCAGGCCATCAACGATGTCTCCGGGACTTGCGCGGATCTTTTTGAGTCAATGGTGCTGACCCTGAGCCGGCAATTTAGCAGTTTGATGGTGGCTTTCCGGTCTCCTTCTTCAAGGCAACTGCCAACGTTCATGATGCCAGAAAAGGTTCTAGGAACCACTATAGCGGCCTAAATGATGGCAAATGATATTCCTTAGGGCTCCGTGGGTGTACTCGTAGAACAAGGCACCCCACATCCTTTTTACGATTTGTTTTGTTAATGCCACTGTAGTAAACACTGAGATGCCCGATCTTCCGGTGGTCTGGGGGCGGGCGCACTGCTACAAAGGGTGCATGCGGCCTGGGTGCGCCCACACGCACCCATGACACCCATGTCGTAACCACACACCTCAGCTTTAGACCTTAAGCTCCAAGCTTCAAAGTTTCCTTCAGACCTGTCTTCCTATCCCCGCGCAAAGGTTCTTTCCAACAACTCGTACCCCTATAGGCCCTATACCTGACGGAATCTTTCAGACCCCCGTTCTTGAACGAACTGTAGCCCAGGACGCCTACCACTCCTTGAAGGAAATGCCTAGGCATGCATACATACTTACTTACACACATTGCAGACATACAAGAACAAAGCACATCACACACACGCACACGCTCACAGGCACAGGCACAGGCACAGGCACAGGCATGCGCACATGCACACGAACAAACTGATACATGTATATACACGTATTCATACACACACACACATGCACGCGCATCCGCTCATGAACTAACAAAAACCCCCCGCACGCAGGTTTTTGGATTACATGTTCAAAAGTCTCCAAACGCCGATCCCCTACTCCCCTAAACACCAAAACCCAGAAGCCCTGAACCGTTAAGCGCCAGGGCTAGCTCCAAAATCTGCCCTAACTCCTACAGTGTCGGACTTGTTCCCAAGCCCTGAAACCAAAAGCCTAAACCCTGAACCCCTAAACCCTAATTGGGCCCTACCCATAGGCCGCGTAGTAGTTCCTTTTTGGGATTATGAACCCCCAAAAAGGAACTACTATGGGGCCTATGGGTAAACGCTCAGACCCCAAAGATTTTGTCTCTTGAAGCCATGCGCCTGCCTTTTGTGCGAGTGACTCGAAAGAAGCCCTAAACCCTGAAATCCTAAACCCTACGTAAACCCTGAAATCCTAAACCCCAAACCCTAAACCCTAAACCCTGAAACCCAAAAAAACCCTGAAATCCTAAACCCCCAAACCCTAAACCCCAAACCCTGAAATCCTAAACCCCCAAACCCTAAACCCCCAAACCCTGAAACCCTGAAACCCCCAAACCCTAAACCCCCAAACCCTGAATCCTGAAACCCCAAACCCTAAATCCCAAACCCTGAAATCCTGAAACCCCAAACCCTAAACCCCAAACCCTAAACCCCAAACCCTAAACCCCAAACCCTGAAATCCTGAAACCCCAAACCCTAAACCCTTCTTTGCACTTTAAAAAAAAACCTAAAGAACAAAGTCTGGACCCTAAACCCTGAAACCCTAAACCCTGGAACCCTAAACTCTGAGACCCTAAATTTGGAAATCCTAAATTTTGAAACCCTAAAGAACAAAGTCTGGACCCGAGGATCCTCGGCACTTGCACCATCATCGGCGTGAAAGGCAGCCCGGTGCCTTGGCTGATGATAGTATGGATGCTCCAAAAAGTAGATCCCATGAGGGGGGTTCCTTTAAAGGGATCTATAGGCTATAGGGATTACAGGGGATTTATAGGGGGTTTGTGGGGTTTTGGGAGTAGATGCTTTGCCTCATCTAACAGATGGGGCCTTGTTGTTAATTAGGCTTGGGTTTTGGAGCCCGTTTAAGTATACTATACACGTAACCCTAAGGACTAGCATTGGTGATTATTGAGACTTCTCTAGTAGGAGTTGTGGGCGGTTTGGGGGTATTGGAGCTTAGGGTTTTTGGCCTGAGGCTTTTAAGATGTACATGCTTTTAGGCTGTAAGGCAGTTTCGTGGGTTTGGGTTGAGGGGTTAGGATGTCGGTTCGAAAGATGGTTTGGGTTTAGGGTCAGGGGTCTAGAAAATAATTACCAATGCTCTCGTTGGGGTTCCGTGTTAGAAGTTATAAGTATAGTATAGTGGGCCCGAAAACCCTATTCTAATTGTATCAAGGCCCCTAAACCCTAAGCTCTAAACCCTAAACCCTAAACCCTGAAGGGTCAGGGTTTTGGGCAGATTGCGGCTTGGTAGCTGACCAGGCAACTTGCGGGACGCAGGGTTTGGGGTTGAGTCTTCGAGGCCCTACACCCTAAAACCTTCAGCCCTGAACCCTAAAACGCTAAACCCCCAAACCCAAAACCCTAAACCCTGAAACCATAAACCCTAAAACCCTAAAGCCCTAAACCCTAAAGCCTTAAAACCCTAAAACCCTAAAACCCTAAAACCCTAAAACCCTAAACTCTAAACCCTAAAAAACCTTAAAACCCTAAACTCTAAAGCCGAAACCCTCAAAAAACCCTAGAACCCTAAACGCCCTGAAGCAACAGCCTTAGGCCGAAGCCCCAAGCTGCGAGGTTCTAAGGGCTTTAGGAGGGACCGTTAATAGGGACCCTTAATCCCATTACCTTAAATAACCATTGTATGGTCAGTATAGTCCTTATATACCCCTTAGAGAGCCAGATAGTCTGCCTACTCTGGAGACTATCTGGCTATATAAGGACTATACAATGGTTATTTAAGGTAATGGGAGCAAGGGTCCCTGTTATGGGTCCCTCCTAAAGCCCTTACCCTAAACCCCTAAAGCCCTAAAACCCTAAACTCTAAACCCCAAAGCCCTAAAACCCTACAACCCTAAACTCTGAAACCCAAAGCCCTAAAACCCCAAAGCCCTAAACTCTAAAACCCAAAGCCCTAAAACCCTAAAGCCCTAAACTCTAAAACCCAAAGCCCTAAAACCCTAAAGCCCTAAACTCTAAAACCTCCTCAAGCCCTTGGAGAGGTTCCGTCGTTCAACTCCGGCCTGCCTTTTTGGATCATTGCGTCCGGCAAGGCTCGGTTGGAGGGGGTTTAGTGCTCTTAGGGGTTCAGGATTTACGGGTTTAGGGTTTGGGGTTTAGGGTTTAGTGTTTAGGGTATAGGGTTTAGGGTTTAGGGTTTAGGTAGTGCTCTTAGGAAGTAGGTTTCGGTATTTTTCTAGAACAAAACTGCAAGGGGTTTAGACACAACATCAGCGAAAGATAGTGTATGTTATGGTTCTAAGCACGCTTAAGTCTAAGTCTGGGGCTCTTGGGGGTGTAGGGCTCACCTCAGTAGTTGCAGGGTCTTCCTAGGGGCTGAGTAGGTAACCGTTAACCTTTTGTTTATATCATCCTACTATACACCCTAAACCCAAAACCCTAAACCTCAAACCTTTTGCTTATATCATCCTACTATACCTCAAAAGGTGAACCTTTTTTGGGCTAGGGTACTCAGCCCCTAAGGTCTTGGAGGCTTATAACAACCCTAAACCCAAAACCCTAAACCCTAAACCCTAGACCCTAAACCCTAAACCCTAAACCCTAAACCCTAGACCCTAGACCCTAAACCCTAAACCGTTATAAGGCTTTGTTGGTTTAGCTTTCAAGGTTCTGAGGGGGCCTAGGGGGTTTGGGATCTGGATTCTGCAGGGTTCGAGCTCCTGTTGTTAATATAGGGGCCTTAAAGAATTACCAATACTATTTTTTGGGGCGTTCCTTAATGTAATTATAGCATAATATAATTATAGTTTAATTTACTTATAGTATTATATACTCCAATACCCTATTCTAATTATTAAGGCCCCTATAAGGTTTAGGAATTAGTGGGTTGAGGATTTCAGGGGCCGGCATCTTGCGTTGCCGTGATACTGTTGTGCCCTGACTCTAATCAATCCCTCACTCCAAATCCGTCAAAACCAGCGTATGAATAGTTTTTGGTGTTATGCTTGTCGCAAGTACGAACTGAGGTCAACCCTGTCACTGCGAGTTCGTTCTTTCGCACATGCCATCGGTTGTTTCGTTGACGGCTGTCAGAGACTGACCAGAAACCCCTGAAAACATTGAGCTCTTTCATCCATAACTCCAGCCCCGCCAAACCGCGGACTCAATAGTAGCAATAGTAGTAATAATAATACTAACAAATAAAAGGTAATAACAATAGCAATAGTAGTAAACAAGGCATGCTTTGCTCACTTTGGTTTGGTGCTTGCCTGGGTTCTTGGGTCAGCGGAGTGATAGGGGCTCGTGTTTGCATTAGTGCGGGCACACTGTTACGAATGTCGTCGCTCTTGCTTCTGCTGCTATTGTGTTGCTGTATTTCTTCTAGAAAGCACGAGCATCTAAAGTTAGGGTCCACCTTTGCGGGTCCTTTTTATAATGGTGCCGCACTATATTGGGGCCTAAAAGGGACCTTAATTTAGAGAACTACCCATATGAGTACTTTGCAGCTTTCAGGGATCTACCTGACCCCCCAACTACCCTCTATTATCCCTTAGATGGCCACTATCAAGGACCATAAGGGCTCAAAATAAGGGCCATTTGGGGGGGGGTCCTGGTAGGCTTCTGGGAGCTCGGGTAGCCTGGCAGACCGAATGAGAGTTTCCCTCCAAGGCGCTGGGCTCAAGCCCTCAAAGGTAATGTAGGGGCCTAAATAATTACCTATATTATTTTGGGGGTTCCTGATTATACTTATAGGCTTATAGGAGAAATGGGCCCCTAAACCCTATTCAACGTACTCATGTGGGTAGTTATCTAAACTGGGGGTCCCCAATATAGGACGGCACCCTTGTGAAGAAGAACCCCAAAAGGGACCCTGTTTTAGAGAACTACCCATAAGTATCCAGCAGCTCTGGCACAGGACTGGTGCCCGAATGCCCGAAATCATTTCAAAGTCAGGTCGAAACTGAAGCCATTAAACAACCGAGCCCGAAACCATAAGCCTTATATCATCACCCTTTAAGCACTGAAGCCCGAAACCGTCGGCAAAAGGTCATCAGCCTCTGCTTGGGAGGGTTGTCCCTGAACCCCAGCCTCCTGAACCTGTGAGTGTCAAAAAGCCCTTGAACCCTAGCCCTGAAACCCTAAACCCAAAAGCCCTAAACCCTTAAACCCTAAACCCCTAATCCCTAAACCCCTAAGCCCTAAACCCCAAGCCCTTAGACCCTAAACCCTTAAACCTAAAGCCTAAAGCCTTCGCAGGTGGGTTGTTCGTTGGTGGCTTACTTTGTTCACGTCCACGAGCGGTTCACGGCGAAGCGTATGCGGTGGAGCCTGCGAGCCACTGGGGATCATCCCAAAAGGTTTATGGGTTTAGGGCTTAGGGGGCATCTCACGGGGTTTCTGGGGTCGGTTCGGGGTTTAATGCTTAGGGCTGAGGGTTTTATCATGGCTTGCGCACGTGTTCAACGATGTGGAAGGGTTCATTGCTTTTTCTTGCAACGGGCTGTTGGCCTCAACCTCAGGATTCTCACTCGCTCTCGACCCTGCATCGACCCTCTATTACAACCTATATACCCGTTGTTTGGGACCATTTACCCTATTTGAGGGCACAAGGTGGGACATGGTAGCTCTGAATCGTTCGAAGACGAGGTTTCTATCAGCATTGGGTGTACAATAGTCAGCTCGGTTCAGTCTCTCCTCCGGAATCCCATCGCCGCAATAATATAGAAGCCTTCAAACAATTGCCAATATTATTCCGTAGGGTTCCCTATCATAATGCTACTAGAAAGGGGCCTAAACCCTATTCTAATTATTTAGGCCCCTGCCTAGATCCCCCAACTACCCTCTATTATCCCTTAAATACCCACTATTAAGGACTATAAGGGCTCCATTAAAGGGCCATTGGGGGTCAAGGCCTCTAATTACACTAAAACCCTTAGTAACCCTTCAAGGGAACCCGATCTTAAGGCCCCTCCTTTTTTGTGTAAGCAACGCGCCCGCCCGGCACTGTGAAGCTTCTTCCGCGAGCTGCAAAGAAGGCCAATCTTCTCCTCGTCATCGGCTTGGTTCAGCTCGCAGCGTGGCTACCAAAAGGTAGGCTAGGTAAGACTTGAGTATGGGAGCTTAGGGTTTAGGGGGTTTATCAAAAAGGGTTTAGGCAAGTTGGTGTCGGCAGTTCCGGACGAGAGAAGCCTGCTGCAAAAGGCAAGTTGGTGTGGTTGAGGGTATGTGGCTGAACGTGTGGGGCTTTGACAACTGAAGCCTTCAGGTAGCCGCATGGTGGGATCCGCTTTGACTTTCAACCCTAATTTACTGAAGCGTAGAAACAGCTTCAGCCTCTAGGACATTTTCAGGTGGGTAGTTACCGTTATAGGAGCCTTATAGAAGGTCTATATAGCATAAGAGGCCCATAGCCCCATTGGCATAGCTGAAGACCGGAAGTCCGATTGTCAAGGGACTGAAGGAGGGACCCTTAAAGGGACTCTGGGGTTATATGGGGGTTTAGGGTTCTGGGTTTAGGGTTTAGGGTTTTGGGTTTAGAGACTATAGAAGGGGTATATAAGGGTTATATAGGATATTTGAATTAGGGGTCCCTTCTAGGGGTCCCTCCTATTGTCCCTTAACGATTGGAGTCAGCTTTAGCTTCAGCTTCCTGGCTGTTCACTCTTTTACATGTTTGTTAAGACACAATCCCAAGGGATTCTTGCAGATTTCCTGTCTGGACTTGTTAATTGTTTTTATGGGTCTAAGGAGCTTTTTGGTTCAGGGTGTACGCGGTTGCACAAGTCCAGATGCAAAAGGGTGTCGGGCTTCAGGATTTCGACTTTATGGTTTGGGTTTTGGGGTTTAAAGTTCAGGATTCCTGTTTCAGGAGATCAGGATTCCGATTTTAGGAAACAGGATTAGTGGACTTGGTCACCCTCCGAAGCCACGACATCCCTAGGGAAAGAACGCCCTACCTGTCCTCCCAGGTGCAAATCCTCGTGAGCTTCCAGGAGTGTTTGTCTGTGTGTGCAAGGTCTAGGCTTTAGCATTCAAACCCTCGAAAACAGTCACTCTCTCTTTCTCCCTCTAAATATTTATATATACACATATATTTATATGACTGTCAATATGTCTGTTTATCTCTATCACAGATAGACATACCTGGAACGCCCCAGCCCTCAGACCCCCAACTCGCCAGCTCCTTACTCGTAAACCCAATCGAAAGCCAGGACGCGGAGGGTACTCCGAAGCCTGCCCGAAGCCCTGAGGTTGTGCTCAACGGCCCAGCTAGCGAACACCCTAAACCCTAAACCCTAAACCTGGAAGCCTTCCGAAGCTTGAACAATTGGTCATGTTGTTCCGGAAGCTACCTGACTGTATTCGTAGTGTAACATTCCAGGGCCCACGAAGCTCATCGGCATGCTAAGGCGAAAAACGATCCGAAACCTCAACCAGCAGCCGCAACAATTCCCAAACTCTCCGCGACTTCCAGGAGTATTTGGTGGGGACGATCTCCTTCGACCGCTTTTGGCACTTTTGTGTTATATCGTTGCTTAACTCTTCAGGATGACGCTCGTTTTGGGGCGGGGATTTTGATGTGCAGGGCCAGAGCTCAGTGCGGGGTGTTTCAAGATGACCACCCTTGGCACTTATCTTCCAGGTTCATGTTGCGCATAGAGTTCCTGTTCTGCTGGTGCGAGTACTGCTTCCACCACTACCGCTGCTGCTACTACCACCGCGCTGCTACTGCTACGACTATTGTTGCCACTACTACTACTACTACTACTACTACTACTACTACTGCTACTACTACTGCTACTGTTACTGCTACTGCTACTGCTACTGCTACTGCTACTGCTACTGCTACTGCTACTTCTACTGCTACCGCTACTGCT
>CAJNDV010000592.1:79817-91019 GCA_905221635.1 Symbiodinium sp. CCMP2456
GCAGTCGAGTCCCTTGTGAAAAAAGGCTTCGGGTTTTCAGTAAAGCCTAAACACCTCAAGCGCCATACCCGAAACTCAAATGCTCAAAAAGGGGTTGAGGGTTTTCAATAAACCCTAAACGCCTCAACCGGCATACCCTAAACCCTAAACCCTAAACCAAACCTGTGTTAACGGTTGCAGCGCTTGGGGTTGATTGGCCTTCCTAAACTTAAATGACCCTAAACCCTAAACCCTAAACGTGGCCTTTCCGGCGGAGGTCGTCGAGTTGCTGGAGGGACGGGTGCCCGAGGACGGCACTTGGAAGGTGCCGCCGGGTCTCGGGCAGCGGAAACTTAGGTCCTTGGAGTTTAATTCAAATTACCAAAATAGGGGTTTATATGTAATACATAGTGGGGTTTCGTAACTGAGGGTTTAGGGCTTATAGGGTTTAGGGTTTAGGGTTCATGTTCTTAGGTTTGGGGTTTGGGGGCTTAGGGTTTAGCGGTTTAGGGGCTTACCTATAGTCTCCATTGTAGTTCATTTTGGGGGATACCTTATAAATTCCTTTGTATATATATATTTGGTTAAACCAAAAAAAGAACTACAATGGAGACTATGGGTAATTGAAATTACCAAAACAGGGGTCTATATGTAGTACATAGTGGGGTTTCGCTATTATGGTAACGTACATGTAGTTCCTGAACAATCCAGACATACACAACAGACTCCAAAAGTTCTCTATGGTCCATTCTTTAGGAGAATGAAATTCCTTCCCTTCCGGCTTTCGCCGCAGGGTTTCGGGCTTGGGGTTTTAAGGTACTAATTACGGCTTATTGTGTTTCTTTCGGCCTGGAGAAGTGCGATGGGGTGCGGCTCCTGTTCTAGCTGCTAGCCACAATGTGCCGCACGTGTCAGTGCAGGCGTGTGCTGCGGTGCAAATCCTGCTCCCGTCACAGTCCTGTGCGCATGTTGGGCTCATGGGGTGATCTTTGGGACCTCCAGAGGGTTCTTGGGTATGTGGGGTTTGAACGGCATCTATCGCAATCTCTTTGCTGTTTTTTCGTATGTCTGGGCCGGAAGCCTCTAGGCTTGAGTTGTGGTGTAGACAGGGAGATCTTGAGACACGTTGCAAGTCGAAGTTCCTCCGGAAATTGCAACAGCGGTAGTATGAGAGTCCTGGGCCCTGCATTCACAAGCCGGAAGTGCTGGCAAATGGAAGGAGTGCCTCTACGTCGTTTACGAGCATGCGGTCCGGAAGCCCAGTTTGAATTGGCTCGGGCAGGGATGAGAGATCGGTCTTGAAGCTCGGGGGGGCTAGTATATGCTACTATGCAGGTATGCAGAAGCGCCGACAGCCTCCGGCAACCACGGTCATACCTACGACGAAATGCCGACGCACCGCTCAACCCTCCTTCAACCGCCAGCAACAGAAGGCCAAGGACATCACTACGTCCAGCCTCATGAAGACGCCATCTACTGCGTAACATCGCGTCGGAAAAGCTTGAAACGGTATCCAGCCCTATTAAGATATACCCGCAACACCCTGTTCTCATTGCAAAGGCCCTTGTTCACAGCTTTAATTCGTGATCTACTGCATCCTCCGCATACACAACCCCTCAGTGCCAAAGTCTGAACTGATCACTGGCTCGGAGCATGGCCCGTAGGCCCATACCCCACTCTCAGATGCGTGCTGCAGGTGGGTGGAGACCTCTTCAACTACATGCAGAGCATGTCGCTTGGGCTTCACTGGGGATGAGCCCCCAAACACGAATTTCCGAGGCGTAAGAGTTGGAACCTTGATCGAAGTTCCTTGGAGCCTCGATGATCTCGAGTTTCGGGCTTTTGACTTTAGGGCCAAAAACCGTAAAACCTGGCACCCCTTCGCCCGGTTGTCTCGTTATGATTGCGCAAAAGGGGGTCGAAAGCAGACTTTATCATGTCCAGGGCCTCGCGCTACAGAGGTTGAAGTTCTGGGCTTGAGGCATCGAGGTTTGTCTGTGTGTGTTTTGGTCCGGTTTTTGTACCCAAAAGCCTACAGGGCAGTATCCATGGACGGCAAGGTTTCAGTGCCTAGGGCATCACGGTGCGGGGGTTCGGCATCTCCAGCTGTTCATGTTTTGCCAGGTGGTACACACCCTAAACCCTAAACCCTAAACCCTAAAACCCTAAACCCTAAACCCTAAACCCCTAAAGTAGTACACACCCCAAAACTTCCGTCAAAATGTCCAATCAAGGAGAAGAGTATGCCGAAGCTTTTCAGACCAAAGTCTTTCGTGAGCGACTTACAGTAATATGAGATATAGTATTCTATGTATGTACATGTTATATTGTGCTTATAGTCTTATAAGCCCTAAACCCTAAACCCTAGAGTCTTATAGTATATTATAGCATGCAACAACCTATTTTTGTACATGTTTTTTGCCAAGGATCCGGCACAATGCCGCGAGCTCTATCACGGAGGCTTGGGTCGCGCAGGCGCCGCCGCGAAGGGCTCCTTTAGAGATTTCTGAAGGGCTCCTTTCAGGGTTCCTTTAAGGGCGAAGGATGTGTTTAGGTCTTCTCTCCAGGCTGGTGGGGTTCAGGGTTTAGGCACACAGTATTTCAGAATCAGTGTGGGGCCAAAAAACCATAAAGCTTCGTCGTCGCATGATCCTTGCAGCCTCTAAGATAGGTGCCGGAACAATGAGCTAGAGTATCCCTTTGGTGTCTTCATATCAATACACTATTAAAATATCCCGTAGCTTCGTGATCCGATTATGAAGGCCCCTAAATTACATTCTGTCGGCTTCTGGGATGCAAGACTTGACGAAGCACCTTGCAACACCTAGCAACACGAAGCAATCTGTTTCTAGGACATTTTGAGGTGGGTAGTTACCGGTATAGGAGCCTTATGGAAGGTCTATATACCTTCTAGAAGCCCTAGAAGCCTTACATACCCTAAACTCCCCACCTGTAGCTTCCTTTAACTATTCCTGTGCGACTGCTGTATCTCCTGGGATGTTAGGGTTCATAAGGTCAGGCAGGCCTTGTAGCACCAATACAGCACAGTTCCCGGACTATTCCTACGAGACCCTGGGTCTGGTGGATTGATAGTGCTTAGGGTTTAGTTAGGGTTACGGGGTTTTAGGATTTTGGAACTACTTCCTGTCACACGCATCGGCCCGAGTGCGTGTTCGAAAGCAGGAAATATTTCAAAGTTTCGAATTCAACTTTTCAGCATGACTATAGCACCCCACACCCGCCCCGAAGCTTCGACAAATCCGGCCCCCTGAGTCCTCTGCAACCCGAAGGGCTTCGGCTCGATCGAGACTGTGGCACATAGTTGTTGCTTAGGATTTAGAGTGAAGTGGGAAAGCCTGCTGCAAAAAAGGAGGCTGCCGGTTTTGACATCCAGCAAGCGGGCATGAAGCTGTAAAGCTGCCGGGGATTCACAGCAGTGCTAGAGGGGCCTGAACAGCTTGAACAGGCAAATTAGGGTTCGGTGGATGTTGCATCAGAAGTCGTAAGAGATATTGTTTGCAAGCAGCATCTCCATTTTCCCGGGGTTTGCTGTTGTTTGAACTGGATTTGCATTGTCCTGCTCTCCGGAGGTTTTCCGCCACGTCTTGCTGGGAGTCTCATATCTTCACAGCCGGGCCCCTAGCAGCGCCCCACCGAAGTACTGAGGCGCTGTGGAGACGTCTTGGAACAGAATTTGTTCAAGCTTTGTCCAAAATCTTTGGGATTTTCTCTCGTAGCCTAGATGACTACCGTAGTTACGGAAAAACCTAACGGCTGCGATGGACGACGGAATACCCACGGATTCCAGTAGATGCAGCTTAGTATACCGAAGCCGATACGTTTCAGCAGCTTTTAGCACCTACACTTGAGCTTTTCCCACCATGTGGGGCCTGCAGCTTAGAGCTGCTGGCAAGCTGCTCGCACGGAGAGCCTGAGGTGAGAAATGAGAAGCATTGCTATGATTATGAGTTCCCACCGAACACAGCGACAATGACGAGGCTGAAGCCACAAACACGACCAGAATCAAGGCTTCTGAAGCTGCTGCTGTGAGAGATCGTTGTTTTGTCATCAAGCACTCAAGTTTCATAAGATCAAGAAGAGCCGTAATGCGTGCGTCGATTCTGATCATAGGTTGTAAATCATAGTAGCAATCTGAAGGATGTTACCAGTTCCGCCCGATGACACAACTCGCTTTTTTCCCTTATGCTGGTACTGCCACCATGACAACGATTACCACGGCGGGTGTGCAGGGCAGTGGATTTCAAGACTAGCATGCATGCCGGTATTATCGGTAGCCAATAGTAGTAGCAATAGAATGCACGAACAAGAGCAAGAATAAGCAGTATTGTGATAAAATCATAACCAGAGCAGTCCAAAGTCTAGATTGCCTTCTTCGAACTCGTAACATTAGTAGAATGAGTAGATTTATGGCTCGTAGGAACGCTCTCGCCGCCGACCTGACAGCGTAAGGCGAGAGAATCGTGCACAACGACCTGAAGCCGGAGAACCTCTTGTGCATGAAAGAGTGGCGCAATGGGATTTAGCATACCTTTGTTTCTTAAACCAAACATAAACCTAAGCTTCATGATTTAGCACACCTTTTCATCTTAAAACAAACAAAAACCTAAGCTTCGTGATTTTGCACACCTTTTCATCTTAAAACAAAGATAAACCTAAGCTTCATGCCTCATTTTCAACCTGCGATAATTATTGGATGCCCTGGGGGCAGCGTGCGCACCTTAGTGCAGATCAGAGCCCTTGATCCTATCCATCCGACTGCAGACTCTGTGCTGGGGTTCGATGTCTGTGCTTTCAGCTGTGGGTCGATCTTTGACGAATCCTTAAACGGGTGCCCTTTTCAACTAGCTGGACATTGGCTTCAGCAATATTAGGTTTGTTTAACAGTTGCTTGCTCATGCTGCCTAGCCGCTACTAAAGTTTGATGAGTTTCTGGGGTTTGGCAGCCCTCGACTTGAAATTTCGATGCTTCATCACACGGACTGGACTGAACCTGGAAAGCCTAGGGTTTTGGGGTTTAGGGGTTTAGGGTCTAGTGGTTGTGGTTCAGTGTTCGTCCTGGCAGAGTCGCAGCAGGCCAGTTGCAAAAGGGTTTAGGGGTTTAGGGTTTGCGGTTTAGGGTCCTACTCTCGCCCACGAGGTTTGATCCTGCACATCCTGATCAAGTCCCCTGGGTCACCATCACAGACTTTGGGTGCGCCAAGGCCCGGCAAGACCTGGGGTTATGCTAGATAAGGTGTTGTGTTTCTTGGCGCTAGTGGCTTGGGGTGTTTGCGTTCTAGGCTCGACTATGATTGACTGGCCGTCGCTACCCTGAACCTAAAGTGCCCTAAAGCCAAAAAGCCCTGAACTCTCAGCCGTCTTCCCGCTACACAGCAGAGACTTCAAAGCAAGCCCACCCTAGACCCTAAAGCTTTGATGAGTGCCTACTAGGGCTCTAGCTGTGAGACTAGCTCAGCAGTTGGAAAAAGGTGTCAAAAAAAAGCTTTGATGCGTGGTCCTTGAACCCAGAGCAGGACGGACCAAACTTGGCAGGGCTTCGACTTTGGGGTGGCATTCAAAAGCAACGCAAACATGATTTGCAAGCCACCGGCACAACATTTGGGGTGTATGTATGAATGTATGTACGTACTGGTATGTGTATACATATATATATATATGCACACGTATATATATATATATACACACGTATATATATATATATACACATACATACATACATACATACATACATACATACATACATACATACATACATACATACATACACATTCATATGCATGCATGTGTATTGCCGCTAGAAAGTATACAAAGCCTACTTAAACTTGCACACCGACAGATAAGAATCATAGCAACACTTCTAGGGTTTTGGTTGTGTCCGTAGGTTCGACTCATTGTAGGGTCATTGTTTCGACTCTCTGCGGTTTGGGCATCCGTGCAGTTCAAGGATTGAGGAATCACGTAACACTATGACCACTAGACCTGGACCCCACACACTAGACCCTGAACCTCGCAGGCAAGAGACCCGGCACCGCTGTTGCCTTAACCCCTTTGCTGCAACTGCTCCAGCTGTGAGGTTAAGCGCGCACCAAAGCCCTAAGCTTCAATCCCTTCTAGGGTTTAAGGGTTTAAGGTTGAAATTAGGGTTTTGCAGCTTAGCTGCAAAAAGCCATTATTGTTTAAAGAAGAAGGGGCCCAAAGCACCAAAGCATCCCTAACCCCTAAACCTAGCAGGTCGAGGCTGACACCGATTTCTGCTCGGGCGATCCCAGATACCAGTCGCCAGAGACATTCAAGGCGGGCTTGGTTCCATCATGCCATAATTAGAATGCGTTTCAATTCATATGTAAACCCTAAACCCTAAACCCATATGTAAGCCCTAAATCCTAAACCCTAGGGTTTGGGGTCCAGGGCCCTGGGTTTTACAGCCTCTGAGGATATTCGGGGAATCCTATCTACACGACATGCAGAAGCCCAGGGTATATGTTACAAAAGACCATGCGCTCCTTGTCCAGCCACCAATGGCGCACACACACGCATTGCTTTGGCGATTTGAAAGTGCCACTGGCTTTTAGGGTTCAGGACTTAGGGTCAGTATAGGAGCAAATTAAACCATATAGGGTTGTAGGTTTGGAATGCCGGGAGCATGAGTTCTCCGATTCATGTGTTTTTCAGTGCTCAAGCGGTAGCGACATCGACCAGTCTCCAATTAACAGCCGAACACGTTAGCTCAAGACACCCTAAACCCCTAAACCCCTAAACCTCTAAACCCCTAAACCCTAAACCCTAAGCCCAGCTCTAAACCCTAAGCCCTACATCACAAACCTTGGGTTCCCTTGCCATTTCAGTCATGTCTCCCCTACCATGAAATCATAGGGTATAGGGTTTAGGGTTTAGGGTTTAGGGTTTAGGGAAGCAGCCCGTCACAGACTCGATGGCCATTGCCTCCCCTACCCACCCACATTTACCACTGTCAACACCCTACAGATGAAGGGTTTAGGGTTTAAGGGGTTCGGGGTTTATAGGGTTTGGGTTTATAGGGTTTAGGGGTTTATAGGGTTTAGGGCTTATAGGGTTTAGGGTTTTTAGGGTTGGGGCGCCGCAGGCTGGATGCAAAAGGGTTTTTAGGGTTCAGGGTGTAATTGTCCTAGAAGCCCGCAGGCTCTTATGCACAGCAACGAAGCCATCAAAGCCGCACAGCAGTCAAAGCCAGCCTGGGAGGCCCTCGTTGCCTCGTTGAAAGGCCACACAACACTGGGCTTGGCTGGCTTCTTGCCCTGAATCTTCAGTTATGGGGGTCCTCTGGCACCGATCTTTGCATGCGGCGGGTGCAGATAAGGCTCCAATTTACGAAGGTAGGGGACCGGGTAGTTGGTAGTAGTAGTCGTCGTCGTCATGTTCTGATTGTGAAGGCACGCATATAAAACCCGATCAGAACACTTATAGTAACCCTCATTCAACCCTTCAGGATAACCCTTTACGGAACCCTTCTTGTTCTTTGATTTTTCGGCCCCTTAGACAAACCCACTAAACCCTATCAACGCCGTTCTTCTCGCTTTATACATACTGATCAAGAGCCCTTATAAACAGCAATTGTTTTTGAAGGGGGCTCGCACTTGTCTAGCACTGCCGTTCCAAAATGCTTGGGCCTGTGGAAGCATCGCAGGTGTTTTTTTGATTCTTCAGGGTCTAGGATTTAGGGATGATTTAAGGTTTAGCATTTCGGATGTCGGTTAAGGGTCTAGCATTTCGGGTATTGGGATCTACACAGGGTGTAGGGCTTGGGATTTCGGGTTTAGGGTTTGGGGGTGTGAGGGTCTAGGATGTAGGGCTAAGGGTGTCGCAGCTGCTTGTGTTTGTCCTAAACCCTAAACCCTTAAACCTTAAACCTTGTGTTTTCTGACTCTTTGTACTGTTTTCTGACTCTTTGTACTGTGCCTTGCGAAGCTTTGGTGCGAAGGGTTCTGGGTCAGTCAGAGTTTTCCCTGGACAGTTTTTCGTTGCACTTGCCCTGCTGATCTGTGTTGAGCTAACCAAAGCTGACTCAGTATGGGGATTGACCAAAGTCGGAAACTGACAAATTCAGGAGCAGATTCCTCTTAGATTGCAGTTATTTTGGCCTCCCAAACACTGAGAGTATGCCAAAATGGGGCCTCAGAAAGTGGACGAGCAGGGTTTGCAACAACACACCTCAAATCGACCCGAAGGTGAGATCAGCTTTCCAGCAGACATATGGTCACTCGGGGCGGCTGAGCTGCGCTAGGAAGCCCGAGAGGAACTTTTCTGTTTCTCGTTCAGCCTTACCTCAGTGGTTGGAGACCGGTGCTTAGCATCCAGGTTTTGCACAGTTTGGTGGGGTTTCCAGCGTTAGTGCATAGGATTCCGCTGTATCTCGTGGGATCGCTCGGCTCACGTTTGGGTTGCAACACAAGAGCCGTCCTCAGTGTTCAGATTGACGGCAAGGCTTATAGGATATTCGGATAGTGGGAGTGGGGCCTGGGTACAACTTTGCTGTGACAAACTCAGGTCACACTCTTTGAGCTTCTGAGTGGAGGCCAGGTGTCTGACGTCTTTGCGATCGAAATCGATGGTGGTTGTTATTTCGTTCTCCAGAAGGAGTTTGGATTCATCTATGGAATGCAAGAAGATGCTCTTTGTCCCATTGTGCGGGGCTTCCGGGCTCAGGGCTATCAGTGCTCCAAGCCTTCGGCTTCGACCCTCCACCCTATATAAACCCTTAAATCCCTGAACCCCTAAACCCGCCACGCCACACCCGGGAGAGTCCCTTGACCCCAAAACCTGCCACATCTGTTACAGACTGCGTGTCGCGATAGAATTTCGAGGGTGTACCAACAAGGAGGGGTACGCCATGTTCTGGCTGGTTCTGCTGGTTCTCATGTATCCGTATCCTGCTTGTTTGGCGGGTCTGAGAACCCCAAACCCTCACCAGTTTGGGGCGTGCGGCCTGAGGGGTCGGGGAACTCGCGAATGCGATTCGCACAGTGTTGTTACAGACAGTGACGGTTTGCAGTTGAAGTGGCGACATCAACTCGTAGTGTTTGTTGTTCGGCGGGTGTGTGTGTAGGTATGCATGTCTGCTCGCTTCATACATGTACAACACGTAATATACTTATCGCACTTGTGCTTGTGCTTCATACTGGTGTCTGCAATCTTAGGGCATGTACGCATGGCTATATTTTACATGTATACGTTCGTGTATTTTTACATCTACGTCTACCTTCACACTTGCAAGTTATGTGCAACTCAGAACTTCAGGAATGAATGTGTGTGTGCACACCGTACACACATGAATACATACATGCATACATACATACATGAATGCATACAGACACTCATGTCTTCATACTTTCATAAGAGTCCTTGAGTCCCTCATGTATTCGTACATGCACGCACTTGCTTTTTATGCTCGTCCCGTGTAGCAAGTGCGATGCTTCAGTGTGATGTAAGAATGTGGCTCGCTTAAGCATAGCATACCATTGCTGTACTGTCGGCATGAGGCGTCATCCCCTTCGTTTACGAAGCAGCTCGACTGGAAGACGTCACTCATTATCCCAATCAGTGGGAGAAGCTGAAGAAGGGTGTGCTGGAAGAGGACAGCCTCGTTTTCTGTTTGGGTGTAGAGGGCACGAACCGAAGAAACAAGTATTCTGAGGCACGAGTTCGTTGCGGGGGTACTGCTTGTGCACTTCCCAGTTGCTTGTCAACGGATCTTCAGAGGGTGGCAGCCGACAGACGCGTGATGCTCGTGTTTTATGCGGACATGAGCTTAGCCCTAGATCGATAGTTCTTCTCATCGTGTCATCTGCGGACGTACTTTTGCTAGAGATGTCCAACAGCCAGCATGAAAGCAGATTTGTGAAGGCCGCCGAGTCTTTTGTTTTCCTTTGAACTGATGGCAAGGGGTGCGAAAAGGGTGGGCATGCGACCTCGCACCGTGCGGTGACTGTAAATGCGGTATTTGTCACGAACTGATGTTTTCATGTTTTCAACCGTCCCATTGCTTTGTGAGGCTCCTGCTCCTTCCGAGCATGCTTCTCATGATGGGCCTTTTCTTCGACTCTTCTCTGGGATCTCCGCTCGAACTGCTCCGAATGCTTCAGCTTTTTGGCGAATTCTGCCGCGAACATCTACTTTGCTGCGGGCTCCGGCATAGAAGGTCCGTATTGTGAGGCTGACATACCTGCATCGGCATCGGCATTCGAACAGTCGCTCTTCACTTCGTTCCTTTGCCAGACCCTAAACCCTAAACCCTAAACCAAAACCCTAAACCCTAAACCCTAAACCCTAAACCCTGAACCAAAACCCTAAACCTAAACTCTAAACCAAAACCCTAAACCCTAACCACTAAACCCCAAACCAGGAGTTGCAGCTTCAACCCCACCTGGAAGGCGCTCTGGTCGTCTGACGCGCGGTGTTTACTCGACTGTCCTGTGATATACGAAACTATACAGGGTTTAGGGTTTAGGGTTTGGGTTTAGGGTTTAGGGTTTGGGGTCTGTGGTTTAGGGTTTAGGGTTTGGGGTTTAGGGTTACCCATAGGCCCCATGGTAGTTCCTTTTTGGGGGTCATATTTAGAATCCTATAAGGTAATCCCAAAAAGGAACTACTATGGGGCCTATGGGTAGACTACGGGTGATGATATATATCCTGCATTGCCCATACTAAGGAAAATGCGTTATAGTTCCCATAGTTTAGGGTCCTTATAAAGGTAATGCAGGATTTATATCATCAACAGTATCACGCTGCTTTATACTAATAATATGATTGTAAGATTACTCTAATGCCGAACGTCTGTGGCACAGGGGACGGCGGCTTCAGGGTTTAGGGTTTGTGTTTCCCCTATATATCCCGCAAGGAGACTTTTGAGACGTATGAGGTCCCTACGATCCCAAGAAAGAAGGATCTAGGGGGTAGGGTTTAGGGTTTCTAGGGTTTAGGGTTTAGGGTTTAGGGTTAGGGCTTCTAGGGTTTATATGGGTTAGGGCTAGGGTTTCTAGGGCTGAGGCTTAGGGCTACGATCCCAAAGAGAGCAGCATCTGCGAGTACGCTGCGAGGCATTTCGGAGTCCGCTACGGACTTGCTGATGCGGATGCTCCGGAAGGCGCCTTTGGCTTCAGGGCAGCCTGAAGGCTGTAATACCTATTTTCTTCATTGTAGTTCCTTTTTTGGGTTTAACCAAATACA
>CAJNDV010000594.1:0-10877 GCA_905221635.1 Symbiodinium sp. CCMP2456
CCCTAAACACCGAACCCTAAACCCGAAAGCCCTAAACACGAAGAGTTGGGGATTTAGGATGTAGGGGTTCATCCTCGAGACTACAGGGTAGACTTGTTCCGGGCTTAGGGTTTGGGGTTTAGGGGTTTAGGGTTTAGGGGATTAGGATTTAGGGTTAACAGGGGAATGCCGAAATCAGATGGGTCGAAGGATACTACTTACTAGTTACCCGAAACCCCGAACCAATCCACCCTAAACCCCAGGGCATACGGCTTATGCGGTTTAGGGGCCCTCAACCCTGAACACTAAACCCTATAAGTTAAGCCAGGACCCCGGTGACCAAGGGATAGAAAGGGTACAAACAAACCAGAAGGCCACAAAAAGTCCCTAAACCCAGGTCGAAGAACAAAAACGTTAAAAATCCCTAAACCCCTGAACCCTAAACCTCTAAACCCTAAACCCCTAAACCCTAAGCACAGTTCACAGAACCTAAATCCTGAACCCTCGGGTTGAGTCAGCCGGCAAGCCGAGCACGCCATAGAACCAATGTAGGGGCCAATATAATTACCAATACTATTTGGTGGGTTTAGGGTTTAGGGTTTTGGGGGTTCCTGATTACATCTATAGGATAATATACCCCGAAACCCTAGTCTAATTGTTAAGGCCCTATAGTACTGAAGCCCTACACAGACCCGTGCTTGAGGCACAAAAAGGACACAGTCTGTAGGGTTTAGGGTTCAGGGTTTATGGGTTTAGGGTTTCGCGTTTGGGGCTGCGCAAGAAACTCCAAAGATTCACCAAATACCTTCATAGAAACAGTGCCTCATGAGGCAGATTGTGAGGGGGTGTGAAAGGTTTAGCGGGTTCGCGTGCGTTTAGGATCGAGGATCCATAAGACAAACTAATTCGAGTTAGCTTGAACTGTCAAGATATGTCATGAACTTTCGATCGAGGTGAAATAGCCGAAATCCTCCACTTAGTCTCGTCGGATGCAGGCGCAGACGTGCCTGGTAGAGCATCCCGGCATCGAAAAGCAGCTGAAACTCAGCTTCTGAAACCTTGCAGAAAGGGCTCGAAAGGATGTGGTTTCATGGTTTTGAGTTGAGTGCTTGGGTCAGCCCTAAACACAAAACGATCCAGAACCAGAGCTGCACCTCCGAAACAAATCATGCGATTGGATGAGAATTAAGTAAAGTTCGGGCTGCGGGGCTCTGGGGTTTAATTCTGGGCCCTAGGAATTGGGGTTACAGGCAAGCAAAAATAGAAAGGAAACAATGCCTCGTGGCTTCAGATGGGCTTCGGCGTATGTTGCTCTCCACCACAACTTCGGCAAACGCCCGTCGGAATGTTTTGTTCAGTTTCCGAACACGTATGCTAAACAGCTTGCCTCCGTACGAAACTTCTACACCCGACACCCTAAACATCCCTAACCCATAAACCCTCCTATAAAACATCTAAGCATCACGACCCCTCGCCGAGCACGATGGGCGGCAATGTGCAGACCAACCCTTAGATTGGCCGCAAACATTCCAGGCAAGGATGCTTGCATTAATAGAAACCCCTTCAATCAGAAACCTTTGTAGCCCCTGTCGATTGAGAAAGGGTAAACCAACATTAGCATGCGCAGCGCGGACCTACTTAGATTGTATAACAATCACATTCGCCCTTGAAACACTGCTGACGGAATAGAAACCGGTAGCAAACACGTGATACCCAATTTTACGCAGAAACCTGAACACTGCCGGGCACTGCCGGGCAAAAGCTTTACAAAAGTGCGACATCCAGACCCCAAACCACCTTGCCTCGCAAACACCCATGTCTGGATCTTCTGAGAGGGCCGGCTGCTCCTTTCCAGGACTGCAGTCTACTATGCTTCCACGATGTAATCTGTCCGTCCAAGAATATATAGCATTCGCCGCCAGCTTTCCAAATAGGGGAACCCGGAAAATTATTAAGTTGTTTGTTTTTGAATGCTTCGGACATGCCAAAACGTATTGTCAGGTTTTCGCGTGCCGCTCATGTGTCCCAAAGTATTCAGACATAAGGCTGCTCTGTTACAAAAGGCTGTGGACTCGGAGGCTACATAATTACTGCGGAGCAGAGGGGTCCAAAAGGCTAAATTCTTTGTAGTGACTTAATCATGGACTTCGCAGCTGCGTGCAACTAGTAATTAGCGTGCTGTCATGTTTTTTTGTCCACGTCTTCCATCGCCAGCACCAAGCCAACCAACTTTGAACTTGTTCAGGCTCGATGCAAGCGATATATCCATCCCCGCAACACGACAAATACTCACGCCGTCACGGAAAGACACAATGAAAGGGTGCCATGCTCGAGATAATGACACCGTACGTGATGTTGATGTGCTTGTCCAATGTCTCGATCTTTCACGCGTTTTTCCAATGAACCGACTGAGGCTTCCAAACCAATCGAGCACAGGAATTTTGCAGAAAGGCAGCAGCCACGGCCCGTATTATTGAGCTCCATGGATCAGGACGTGGAGAGCCGAGACCTTTGCAACTTGCAGAAACCCCGAGTAGGAGTCGTATTCATCTGGTATGTGTCATTTTAGACATGTTGTTCGGCTCTATGATGGGTCTGAAGAGCAAGGCTTCCAGAGCGGACAATTAATATTAAGGTAAATGTTGTTCTCAACGATACAGCATAAATCAACATCAGGCCAAGAACTGTCGCGAAAAGAAGTGCATATTAAACCTTTCCATCCAAGCCTCTAGGATGGCGATGCCCGATGCAAGTGGAAACGTTCCAATATCAGATTCCAAATACGCGGATAACGGTGTGCGCAGGGCTTCGTGTTTGGATCTTGTCATAAGTCCACCTCCGGAAATACCATAAAGCCGATAGACGCTAAATCCCAAAACTCGAGATGCAAACACCCCGACCATCGATACTGGAATGTCATAGCCAAAAAATGATTGAAAGTCCTGGATCCTAAGTTGTCCTGTAGCCATGAAGCACTGAACTTTTAAACCCTCAACCCTAATTACAAGCCCTACCTACAAAGAAATACTTTTTGGGGATACCCATAGGCCCTAAAGTAGTTCCTTTTTGGTGTTCATATATAGAATCCTATATGGTAACCCCAAAAAGGAACTACTATGGGGCCTATGGGTAAAATTCACTGACTACACTGTGCAGCTTACGTAAACCCCAGAGCTGCAGATCTAGCTCTCTCCTCCTTGACCAGCACATTTAGGGTTTAGGGTTTAGGGTTCACAGAAACTACATGGGCAGTTTTCTAAATTGGGGTCCCCCTTTTTGGATCCCTTTTTATGAGGGTGCCGTGCTGTGTTTGGGAATGGGTCGTTTTCTAATTTGGGGGTCCCTTTTTGGATCCCTTTCTATAAGGGTGCCGTACTATGTTTGGGATCTAATAAGGTGCCCTAAATTAGAGAACTACCCTCATGGGAATTGTTGACACCAAGGGTGCTTTATTTTGTGGTCCTGATGGCAAGGCTCTTATTTGAAGGCCTACAGGCCCTAAGCCCGAAACCTTCCGTGCTTGAATGAGGATTTGTACACTTCCTTGTGAAGATGTATATCGTAGGGGCCTTAACAATTAGAATAGGGTCTTTGGGGTCCTTTATAATATATTTATAATAAGGAAACCCCCAAAATACTATTGGTAATTATTTAGGCCCCTACATTAGGTGAGTTACTACACGGGTTTAGTAAACGGACCTTCAAACATACAGCCTCCGTCCATCGTAGTTAGTATAGGGCAGAAACCCTACATCCGCTTGAACTCCCTACATACTTAAAGAATGTATACCCAAAGCACTAGCCCTAAACCCTAAATCCTAAACCGGTTTAGGGTTCAGGGTACGGCCCCCATAGTAGTTTCGATGACGGGGTGTTCTGCCCTTTCGCAGGTCTGCAGAACTGCCTAGAGTATCGGAGGAAGCTTCCGAGGATCCAAGAAAAACCCGTAAACCCCATAGTGGTTTAGGGTTTAGGGGTTTAGGATTTAGGGTTTTGGGATTAGAGTTTTAGGGTTTAGGGATTTGAGTTTTAGGATTTAGGGGTTTAGGGTTTAGGGTTTAGGGATTTGAGTTTTAGGGTTTAGGGGTTTAGGGTTTAGGGTTTAGGGATTTGAGTTTTAGGGTTTAGGGGTTTAGGATGCAACATTGAAGGCTCGGGGGCTAAGGGCTGTCACCAGCCCTCCTGTCGTTCGAACTAAGCTGGTGCATGGGCGTGGGATAAGAAAAACTGCCCCTAAACCCTAAACCCTGAGCCCTTAAACCCTAAAGGGATGTCTGACACTTGGAAACTGGACCCTTTTGGCTGACATTGGGCTACTTAAAGAATCTGGGGACCTTCAAAGCAGGGGTATAAGAAAACGGGCCTCTATAGTTATATTTATAGTCTCCGTTGTAGTTCCTTTGGCTAGCTAGTTCTAAGGTTAGGCTCCTATAATATGAAAAAATGTTAACCGAAAAAGGAACTACAATGGAGCCAATAGGTATCTACATATAGCACTGATTAAGGTAGTGGTAACATCCTATAACCCTACTGTACTTACTACTTACTAATCCCCTGATCCTTCAAATACCTTGTGCTGCGGAAGAGGATCTCTTTGTTTGCATCGTAGAAACACTTGGACATCCAGCGAGCTTCGAATATGCTAAGTTGCCAGCAGACAGAAATGCAACAACCCCTAAACCCTGCATCCCACTCCTAAGCCCTAAACCCAAAGAATCCGAGGACATACCTTCGATGCTTCGACACCAGGACTATGCAAACACAAACTCCAGGCATAGCACATACAACGCCCTGCGCATCTGCAGGCGTCCAGAAACGCAAGCAGCCTTTCGAACATAGCCCTCTGCTTTCCAGTCGTGGTCATAGTGACCGCTGGTTATCAGCATGCTAGACAGCAAAATCTTAACCCAAGAGACTTCGAACCTTTCATTAAGTAACAGTTCTTACATCATGAGAGGCGCCATCACTAAGGGACAGCGGCAGCTCAGGGACCACCAGCTACGAACGATAGCAATATAGCCATGCACAGAGGCCCACGGGATTTTGGAATAAGGTTTATAGGTAGGGTAACTCTGGTTATAGCTACCTTAAACCCTGAACCCTAAACTACTAATTAAAGCACTTATAACCCTACCTACTGACTCCTACGATCCTCCAAGTGATGGCACGAAGTTCTGCCTGAGCCTGAAAATAATTACAAAAGGGGGGCGGCAACAGGCATTGGTTTTAGGGTTTAGGGCCCTAAACCCTAAACCCTAAACCCCATGTGTCAGGATCCCTACACAACTTGTGGTCTAGGGTTTAGGGTATGCAAAGAAAGCTAGGGCCGACTGGGAATTGCCCGGATGCCCTGCGAGTGCGCCTGTGAGTACTGCCAATCTTGGCCAGAGGTCGCAGCTTCCTCGTCGGTTGAGGCTCTAGGGTTTTAGTGTAGTTCAAAGCTCCCAGACATGAAGGCCCCTAAGATCAGGAATCGGAGCCGTGACATGATCTATAAGGTCTACCTGGAGCCGAAAAGACACACCTTTTCAGAGCTCTTTGCTAATCAGTTGTTTATCTATATATATATATATGTATAGAAACCACAATTATGGTTTCTATATATATATATATAAATAGATATAGTGTTCCTTAAAACAAAAGGTAAGTCTGTTGATGTTTGCGACACTCTGGATCTGAGCCTCCCGGGCATCGATACAAGGCTGAAGAAGAGAATCCGGAAACAACTTACTCCTTAGCGCCTGCAGCAGGTAAGTACGATGGGATGGTGCAGAAGTTCGCGTAGTCGAGTTAAAAGCTTGCACGGCGGTTCTGATTGCAAAGGCAAAATTTGGCAGGCGGTATGTTTTAACTGATGGTTCTTGAGCTCCTGGGTGTAGAAGCTTATGAATTGGGAGTACGTAGCTGGGGTGCTTTACCCATAGGCCCCATAGTAGTCCCTTTTTGTGGCTTATATCTAGGATCCTATAAGGCTTATAAGGGAATCCAATAAAGGAACTACTATGGGGCCTTTGGGTATTGCCATCCAAGTCCAAGCAGCCTCATGGTTAGGGTGTGAATCTTACAGTTTAGGGTTTAGGGTTTAGGGCTTAGGGTTTAGGGTAATAAGAACCCTTGGCTCTTCGTCGTGGGTTTTGCCGATAAGACCCGTTGGATAAAGCTCTGAACCCTGAAAGCCTGACACCGTCAACCCTAAACCAAAAAAGCACCTACTTGGAGGATCATGGGACTTAGTAAGTAGGGATAGAAGTAAGGTAACTACGGTTATATCTACTTGTAACCCTATTTAGGGTACTTATAACCCTACTTACTAAGTTCCCTGATCCTCTAAGTACACGTCTAGAAACCCTAAACCCTAAAACATGAAGATATTCAACGGGATCTGTTGCAAAGTCTCTCTGCAGCCGTGGCCGTGGCGCCTTTGGGGACAATCAAGGCATCCAGGTCCTAGTTGCGGACCAGCCCCGACGTGGCGGTTTAGGGTTTAGGGTTTAGGGTTTAGGGTTTAGGGTGGGCACAAAGGGTGGTGGCGGCGGCGGCGGCGGGGTAGTCGGATGCCGTAGATGCCGAAGCCGGGTTGTAGCCTAAACTTAGGGTTTAGGGGTTTAGGGTTTAGGGGTTGGGGTTAAGGGGTTGGGGTTAAGGGAGGGAAGATACCCTGAGCAGCACAAAACCACAAGCACTCCGCAAGACTTGAAACCTAAACCCTGAGCTGTCTCCTTGTAGAATAACGGTTTAGGGTTCAGGGTTTAGGGTTACGGTAACCGTAACCCTAACCGTCAGTAGCCCTTACACCGGCCCTCTTGCCTCCTGGTACCACTCCTCTTGGGTGACGGTTGCCTGCGAGCAGGATAAACATGTCGGTTTAGGCTTTAGGTTTTTTAGGGATTGCTTAGAGGGTCAGTGAAGTATGGAAGTAGGGTTATAAGTACCTTAAATAGGGTTGGAAGTAGATAGAACTATAGTGACCTTACTCATGGCCCCTAAGCCCCAAAACAATAAACCCTAAACCCCAAAACCCTTAAACCCTAAACCCTAAAACCCTAAACCCGAAAACCCCCAAGACCGAAAACCCCAAAACCCTAAACCCTAAAACCCTAAACCGCAAGACCCTAAACCCCAGAACCCCTAAACCCTAAACCCCAAGGCCCTAAACACCAAGACCCTAAACACTAGCTTCTTGACTTTGCTCTTTGTCGGGTGTTAATGTAGAGACCTTAATAATTAGAAGTCGGTTTTGGGGTTTACCCTACGATAATTGTACTAAGGAGCCCCCACAATAATATAGGTAACTAATAAGGCCCCTACCTCTAAACCCTAAGAACCCTAAACCCTAAACCCTAAGCCCTTTATCTTCTACATTACGCACGTGCGCTGCCGGGGAGCTTCGGGGCATCGAAACTGATGGGTGCCAGGCTCGGAGGGTCATGGGCCTTAGGGTCTTTTGGGGACGAGGGCCTTAGGGTCTTTTGGGGATGAGGGCCTTAGGGTCTTTTGGGGATGAGGGTTTAGGGTTTTGGGGGGTCAGGGTTTTAGGGTTGTAGGGTTTAGGGTTGTAGGGTTTAGGGTTTCAGGGTTGTAGGGTTTAGGGTTTCTTCTGAGTTTGGGGGTTTGGGGTTTGGGGTTCCGTCAAGGGTTCCTAATGGTACCAGAATACTACAGGGTTTGGGGTTCCTTTAAAAGGGTTCCTGTGAGGGTACTATACGCTTTAGGGCCTTGGGGAGTTTGGGTTAAGTGGTTTAGGGTGTAGAGCTGTTGGCTTAGGGAAGAGCCACCTTGGTCTAGAGGGTTGAGGCAGGGACTACTGGGGTCCCGGGTTTCGACATGGTTTAAGGGTCACTTGGCGCAGTCGAGGGTTTCGCATACGGCTTGAGATGTAAATAGACCCCCCCAACTGCCCTCTAAGATACCCTAAATACCCACAAGTAAGACAATGAAAGTCCATCAGGACTCTATGAAAGGGGCCCCGGAAAATCCTGGTAAGGAAGCCTTGGTCTTTAGAAGGGAGTGGGGGTTCTGGGTTCTGAGCTCTTAGGTTTAGACTTTTGGAAACCTTACCTACAGTCTCCATCGTAGTTCCTTTTTCGGGGATTTAACCAAGTATATACTTAGGATCGTAAAAGCTAACCCCAAAAGTAATTAATTACAATGGAGACCATCAGTCATCCTTCGCACCGAAACCCTCATGCAGAGACCCTACACCAGATGGTATCCAAAACCTTCCCCAACTGGTAACCAAACCCCAGCCTAAACAAACCCTACACACCCTAAACCCTAAATGAGCCAGCTGAACCGTAAAAAAATAACCCTTACAATCCCTACACCCTAACGGGCTCCATATACCTACATAGAAACATGTGGGGTTTCTACATTAGGAATTCCTATAATGATTCGGGGAGGTATCCCCCATATAACAGTACATAAGATCGTTTAGGACTTGCTTGCAGCACTGGCAGGAAGGCCCCTCCGTCACCATGGTCGGAAAGTTCCGCAAGCAGGGGCCCAAGCAGGACATAATCATAAGCATTGTTCAAGGATATCCCTACCTTACTGAGCTTCATGACAAGGGGATTACGATGGGATGTCCCTATTATAGGGCCCTACATGATTACATACACTATTTTTGGGGTGGTTCCTTATTTATTATATTTATCGTAGAACATGCCCCCAAAACCCTATTCTAATTAGTAAGTTTAAGGGCTCCCCACATCATCTTATTTTTTGTGCTTATCGTCCAGAGGGTCACTTCAAAGGGTTCCTTTAAGGTTCTATAAGGGTGCCATAAGGGATTTCAGGCTTAAGGGTACAAGTATTCAAACAGCATATAGATTGGCCTGAAAGTAGTCCCTATTTAAAACACTTTGGTGCCAAAGTGTAGACTATCTGGGTGCATGGCCCCTCAGGGGAAAATGAGATTGAATCAGACTGGTGCACCTGGTGTTGCAAGAGGTACTTCGCATTGGCGACTGGCTTTTTGGGGTTTCAGTGTAACTGCAGTTCTACCTCAACCTACCAAAAACCTGACGTGTTGTAGGTTGTTGTGGTAAACTCTACTATGGAATGTATAGGGACTTGTGGTTATTGTAGGTTAAGGTACATGGCTCTTGGGGTGCCGGAGACTTGGGCCACAATGCAACAACGTCTTGAGCTGATTTCAAATCATTGCAGCAATTTAGGGTTTAGGGCTCAGAACTCAGGGTTTAGGGTTTAGGGATGAAATCTGTCGTGCATGGCTGTAGTGTTCAGCCGTTGCCTTCATGTGCCATGGTCTTTACAATGCTACCTGCTACCTCTGCTAGGCCCCAACTGCAGTTTATACGAAGTACTTCGCGCACTCCTAGCCCCCTCCCATTCAACCCTGATCCAAGTTGTTCTGGACGGGTTTAACTAATTATGGTTTCTGAACTCGTTTAAGTTTGCTATTGCAGGTATCTGATCAATGAACAGTCTCGTAAAGCCCTAAACCCTAAACCCTAAACCCTAAACCCTAAACCCTATGCTCTTTGGTGGAGTCGATAAAATGGAGCGTTGTCCTCAGTTTAAGCGGTCTCAGAGTGTTTGCTATCCACAGGCCAGTGGACCTACCACAGTACAGCGAAACGCTAGGCAACGGATGCCTAGGGTTTCGGATTTATGGGTCGGTACTGGGCCGTGAAGTTTGGGTTGTAGATTTTAGGATATTCGGGGCCGCTCCTCATTCCAGGCGTGGCGTGCTGAACTATGACGAACCAGGCACGATGATGGTTGATATCACCCCAAAGCTCCAGACGAAATAGGATTGGAACCACCAGAGTGAGGATTCCAACATTTTCCATATTGAGAAAGAAGGCAAGACCACGCCGAAAGTACCATGTGAAACTAATGACTATCCTCACCCGGAAAACGAAGCCAGAGGATCCTTCATCCCCACCTCCGGGACACCTGGCGCCACAATCTCTTATCCTGGGCTCTCGTTTAGGAATTTAAATGTCCAACCTAGAAGTCATAGGTCTAACATGTCGATCGGAGGTCCTGTTGAATGGGTTAAGGGTTAAGGGGACCGAAAACTTTCACGGACGACCGTGTAGGTACGGCCCCTACTATGTCCCGTCTTACCCCTACTCCGCCCCTTTTCCCAAGCCTTGGAACTTGCCTACCCAGACCCCCGAAAGGATCTTGAAAGTAGATCCCCTAGTTTGGGACCCTATACTACTAAGGCGTACTTTATAGGCACCACCTTGAGGGATCGCCTTTTTGGATCCGGGTTTAGGGTTTAGGGTTTAGGGTCAAGTACCGAATAATCATATAATATAGGGGCCTGGATAATTTCCAATACTATCTTGGGGGTTCCTTACCATATTTCTAGTATACTGGACCCCAAAACCCTGTTCTATTTATTCAGGCTCCTCGATTACTCTCCCAAATAGTACCCTACAAAACTACTATCCTAAACCCAAGTACCTCATTATCAGGTTGGACCCCTCAGCGTGAATCTTGAAGTCTGATTCGCCGGGCTCCCCTTATCTCTAAAACTTCCTCGAAGCCCGGACCCCCGGAAGGATCTAGAAAGTAGATCCCCTATTTTTTGATGCTATGCTACTGAGGGGTACTTTATAGGAACCACCTTGAGGGATCTGCTTTTTGGATCCTTCCAGGGACCCGGGAAGCCCGTAACCCTCAACGTCTAAACCCCTAATGTAGGAGCCTTATTAATTAGAATAGGGTTTGGGGCTATATTCTACTAGAATTTAGTAAGGAACCCTCCCAAACCCTATTCTAATTATTAAGACCCCTACATTAAACCCCTAAGGCAGCGCTGGAGCGGAGAGTTCAAGGGACGTGGTTCGGTTTAAGGAAAAGACTTAAGCTGGCCCTGAGCCTTAAACCTTAGAAACCTCTCGGGTTTAGGGTTTAGGGTT
>CAJNDV010000595.1:0-16443 GCA_905221635.1 Symbiodinium sp. CCMP2456
TGGAACACCCTCCCTAGAGAGAGCTGTTGAAGTCCCAGATCCTCTAATATTCCTTTGAGGAATATACTTCAAAATCATCTTAAGGATCTTACCAAAAATTAAGGAAAAAAAATTAGAGGTATTGGAGTCTTCAGGGTGCTTGCATGTGTTCAGGTGGACAAGTGGGTGCGGGAAAGAGGAGCCATGCCAAACCCTAGACCAGTGATCGTGACGCTCGAAAGCGCGGCAAAGGCCGTCCAAGGACTGAAAGGAGCTCAGCAGGAAGCAGAGCCTCCTTGCTAGGGAAATGAAAAGAGAACACTGAAAGCTTGGAAAAGAGCTCCCCTTGAACCGACCGTTTGCANNAAAAACATGCTAGCCGTGCTGCGGAGCCAGCTTCGAATGTCGGCAGCCGTATTTGGTTTCTGTCTATTTGTTTCGTGCTCATGGCCCTGTCTTTGCGGGATGCAACGCAATGAGAAGCCAGAGGAATCGAAGGAAAAGGCAGAAAGGAACCGAAGGAAAAGACAGATGAAAAGCTCGAAGAAAGAGACAAGCCAAAGGAATCGAAGGAAGAGACAGATGAAAAGCCGGAGGAACGAAGGAAAGCCGGCAGGTATGGAAGAGGTGGGGCTGAAGATGCAATGGCGGTTGAAGCAAGTGCAGACACAGGCGAAAATCAGATGAAGCAGCGCTGCTTTGGGTCACCCGACTTAACGAAAAAGAACAAGCAGTTGATGATGCAAAAGTGTGATGGAAGAAAAACGCCGCAGACTTCAGGGTCCGCAAGCACCCCAAGGAAGGTACAGAAGAGGAATAGGGGCGAATGACCCGGCACTCGCGAGGGTGAATCCTTGCTGGCTTAAACAAGCCGAAAGATGATGAAGTTGAGAAAGAAGGAAAAGGTGAAAAGAGTGAAAAGGGAAAGGATGTGCGATGTGATTGTGAACTGATGTGGAAAGCTGTTAAGAATCGTACAAGCGATTGGCCGAGCGCCGAAGTCAGGCGCCAAGGGCATGCTGATCTTTTCTGTGAATGCTGCTTTGATCGGCAGCGGGGGTTTCCGCTGCTAGACGAGAAGACGAGCAGAAAGCGTACATTCCCCGGATGGGGAGCCCACACATGGCAGAAATGCTACTACTGCTGCTACCACTTAGGGCTCGAGAAAGGAAGCGCTGAGAAAAGGCGCTATGGCAGTGCGCCAGGAACCGATGAAGAGAAAGGTTCAAGATGTGGTGAATGTTGATGATGATGAAGGAGAGAAAAGGAAAAAGCAGAAGGCCGAGGAGGCCGCAAAGGCCGAAGAAGCCAAGAAGGCCGAAGAGGCCAAGAAAAAGGTGAAAAGAAAAGGCCAGATATTTTTACGGCGGCACCAAATGTCGCTGAGGAGCTTAAGAAAGCTCGGGCAGAGCAGCCCAAGAAAGATGAGAAGACAAAAGAAGAGAAAAAGAAGCAGGAGGATGAAAAGAAAGGAGCCAAGACGAAGCAGAAGAAGGAGAAGAAAGAATCAAAGGAGAAGAAAGACGACAAGAAAGAAGGAAAAGGTACAAGAAAGAGGTCCATCCCCGAAGAGAGCCAAGAGCTGGAGTCCTGGAGTGAGGAGAAGATCTGAAACACACCGGGACCAGGTGTATAAACAACGGTCGGAAGATTTGAAAAACACCGGGACCAGGTGTATAAACAAGGGTCGGAAATTCGAAACACCGAGGCAAGGTGTAAGTTTCACTTTGTGGCTAAGCGCCATGTGACAAAAGCGAGCCGTTCCGGCCACGTCACGAAAAAGCACTACGAAGCTGGATGGAGTTGTGTACTCCCGAAGCATACGAAAGCACAGCGACAAGCCGAAAAGGCCTGAGTCTCAACCACATGCCGTACCGCGACCTCGAGAAAAGTGAGCGCGCTGCAGATGCAGAGGGCGTAGCTTTTGTTAGCTTTCGTCAGTGAGTGCAATGCGTTTTATGTTTCACAATTCTTTACAGGACCACAGAAGGAAGAAGTGAAGTGAAGATGAAGATATGGAAGCACAAGCTCGAAGGAGCATGCGAAAAGTGTGAAGATGAAGCTCGAAGGAGCGTGCGACAAATGCGAAGTGGACTGTAGAATATGTTTGAAGTTCGAGCCAAGTCGAAGCCGACTTGAACCGAAGAGGGCGTAACAAACATTTCATTTTCCTATGTGTCCCTATTCTGGACATGTTGTGCAATGTTTCACTCCGCTATGTTTAGGCTCAAGGAGACCCCAGACTGCCACGCGCCGTCCAGTGAAAAGTGAAAGGGCGATCCGGTGATTCAAGGGAACCTTAAAGTTTGGTTTAAAACTTTCAAGGAAGCCGAGAAGCTCACCGTACCCATCATGGTGCGACGCCCCAAAAACCCGTGGATCACACCAGCCTTAGCGCAACAACTCGAGGAGGCCAAAAAACTTAGGGCAGCGCATGACGCGCAGGCAGGGGACTTACAAGCGTCTTAAAACTCGGGCCCACAAACATAAGCGTCAGTGGCTAAGGGAACAGGTGGCCTCGGCCAGCCAAGAGTCGTCAACCTCGCTCTGGAAGGTGGTTAAAACTTTCAAGCGAGGATTCAGGGAACGCAAGTCCAGGCTAAACCGCAACGAGAGTCCAGTCCCTTGGTCGGAAACCCACAAAGTCTTCGCGGAATTCATTAGTCAGCAGCAGTGGGGTCCCACCACTGTCACCGCTGAAGAGCGACAACTCCTGAAAGAATCCCCTCCCTTGGCTACACCGCCTACGGAAAAACCTGTTCCCTTTACTACACAGGAGCTCACGGACGTTCTCAGAGACTTGAAACGTAACAAGGCGCGTGGGCCAGACCGCCTCACTGCGGAATCCTTGAAGATTCTAGATTACGTCGTGGAAGCGGAGCTTTTGAAGGTTCTCAACGCGTGTTTTGCCTCCAAATCTGTCCCAGCGGCCTGGAAAGAAGCCAACATTGCAGTATCTTCAAGGGCAAAGGCAGCGACTCAGACCCGGCTTCATACCGCCCCATTTCCCTACTGAATGTAGTTTACAAAATACACGCGGCATTGTTACAACGCCGTCTAGCGGCCGCTCACGACGCAGACCTTAGGGCCACGCAGTATGGTTTTAGGGCAAATCGCAGCACCTTGCAGCCGTTGTTTATCCTTCGCCGACTAAAGGATTACTCGCTCAAGACAGGGCAGCCGATGCATGTATTATTGCTCCACTGGAAGATTGCGTTCGATAAAGTTGACCACGAATCTATGTGCATAGCGATCGAACGCCTCGGAGTACACCGCCACTATGTAGACATTATCAGAGACCTTTACCAAGACCAAACTTTCAACACGCTGGGCATGCAAGGCAGCACAACACAGGCTACACCGCACACAGGCGTTCGACAGGGATGCCCCCTTAGTCCGTACCTTTTCATTATGGTCATGACGGTTCTCATGTTCGATGTAGATCGAAGGCTTCGCACACATGGTGTACCTACCAATACTTGGTCAGTAGGCAAACCGGTGTACGACCTAGAATACGCAGATGATACCCTATTTGTAAAACCGAAGGTTCACTGTCACGATCGAAGCACTCTTTGTGCTCACACCGCTGCCATTGCAATCCCTTTGCAAAAGGTCCAAGGGCCCTCTAGAGCCGATAAGGCAAATGTTCATTCCTTCACAAGCGATGCTGAAGATCAGCCCGAGCGGTTTTACACGCCCTCAATGGACAGATTGCCTTCATCGCAGGGCACTTGTGCCCTTTTTGGTACTAGGTTCAACAGAAAGAAAGAATCACTTGCAGAAAAGGATCGCAGATACCTTTACAGGAAGATGCCATTTACAGACAGAACGATCGCACTCAGTCATCGACGAGTGTGCGGACCTGCACCTTGCCGATCCTCTCCATAATCGGGTAATCGACGGCGAGGAGGAAAGCGGCCAGGTCAGAGGCCTTGCCTGGGGTTGGCTTGCTGGCCTCCTGGTAGTAGGTCGAGCGGATCCAGCGCAGGTACGAGAGGATGTCCTTGTCCGTCCAGGCATTCTCGAGCAAGCGGCGATAGGACCAGCGCTTCTCGGCATACTTCGGGAGCACCAGGAGCGTCTTCGCCCATGTTGCCACATCCGGGACCCCGGAAGGAAGAGGCCTCTGGGAGGTCGTAGGCAATGTGTAGATCTCGGCGTTGGATGCTTCTTCCCGGTCCACTGAGGTCGCAAGGGACTCGGCGTCGGAGGAGAAGAGGTCCGATATACCCGGGGAACCAGGCATGGGAACTCCCGGTGGGGGTGGAGGTCCTCGTCGAGGCTGGTTGACTCGAGGACTCGAACCATCATATCCACGGTTCTGGCGCTGTGCCGGTCGGTTCACTGGCTGCGGCGGAGGTGGTCCATTCCGGACCACGGGCTGGGACGAAGATCCACGGTTCGGGGACTGCACTGGGCTGTCCAACAGTGAGTAGTCCGACAAACCCTCTTCGGAAGGAGCACCGCCACGGCGGCTGACCTTGTCCGGGCGCTGCACTTCGATCTCGGCCAGGAGCTCCTCAAGTTGGTTGCAAGCAACCACGCGATGGACCACGGCAGCCAGCTCGTCCTTGGCCATGGGTTCCTGTTGGGACCTCTGCTGCTTAAGGTTCCGAGCAGCCATTGTCTCAAGACGCCACTTGGAGGAGGGGAACTTACCCCGGCGGATGCACACTTAAGATCGAAGGCTTCGGCAACCACGCACACACATACGCAGTCTGAGGTAGAGACCTGGAGGTAGCATCGTTCAGCTGATAAGGCATCGTGGCACATGGACTTAGAATCACCCAATTGCACGCGGTGTCGCAGGGGTCTATGCAGTGGAAAAAGATGAGAAAACATTATCATAAGCCTGCAGGAGTTAGGCATTACTTACGATGCCCGTTGCAAAAACCATCAATTCACAATAAACAGAGACCCAATCTCTAGCCTATTTCCCCATCATTGGGGATGATGCCATTCGGCAGCATCCAGCATGCATCTTTTACTCCTGGGCACGATTACACTAACTAGGGCCACCCTTGGCACGGGCTGCTTCCTTACGACCTGACTCCTTGCTTGGTCTCACGTGGAAAGTGCACGTATCAAGCATGCGGTACAGAATCTCCTTATTTCCACGAAGCTTGGTCAGGCAGTCAGAAATCATCTGCAGATTGTTCGTCCAGTATGGACGTACATGTCGTTCTGCGAGACATGCCCTGGCAATGGCATAGTCAATCGCCAGCCTCTTTTCCATCGCAAGAGCACTGCTGCAAGCTGACCTCGTGAGGGCGTCATACAACGACTTACTGTCTATCACCAGGCCGGACGGTTGTTCGGGAACCCATTGCTGAAACTGGCGCGGACTCATGCCGTGGACAATTTCTTGAAGAAACGCCTGAGCGAATTCGATGGAGTCCAAACCGTTCTGAGCGGCCAGTGTCTCTGCAGCGGTAGAGCTACGCACAACCCTCCTTAATTTCTTAGATGACCACTCGACAACCCAAGTCTTGCCCGGTTTTTGATCTAAGACATCCTGGTCACACAGGCACAGTAAGAGGCCACCTTGGGATTCGCCATTGGCTCGAACACCCCAGCCGGCATCAGTGATCACTATGAGACGCCAGCGGTCAATGGGGACCGGAGGAAAACGCAGGCACACCTTGCGACTCTTCATTTCCCGGACTGCTTTATTGTACAAATCAAGATGGGCCACCAGGGCCTTGTCCTGAACTCCCTGAAGGTATGACGCAAGGAAGGCCTGATCAGGGCGAGTGTGGTTCGCCACCCAAGCGAGCTGGCCACAGCAGGCACGCATCAGAGTGGGCTCATTAAGTGCGTCGGACACCTTGCCAAACGGTTTCGTGCTGACTTCTTCTAGCTTGTCTACATAAGCCTCTTGAGTCACTTCAATCGAGAAATCGGCGTTCTGGCGGATTTCGGCTCCTGTGTACTTAATTGTTTTCTTGCGGAATTCTCCGAAAGGCAATTTGGCACGAAGCCTTGCGAGGCACTTGTCCATGCACGGCGTCCCCCCCGCCAAGAAGATCGTCCACATGGACGCCACACACTCCTAGGAGCTTACTCGTGGATTCTTCTCTAAGGCAGAACACACAGGGATCAAGCTGTGACACAACGAGACCTACAGCTAAAAGCTCACGGGTGAGTCGGAGGAACCAGGCTCTGGGAGCCTCAGCTAAGCCATAAGCTGCCTTCTCTAGCCGGAGGACATCGTCTTCGCTAAGATTCATGAATTCTTGGACTTCTGCGGGAGGCTTGAAGTACAGCTGGCGGTTGGAGGCATCTCCGGACAAAAAAGCGGTCTTAATGTCGGCACCCCAAATGACCCAGCCTTGACTCGGCAGATACTCAGGATGATGTGCTTACTCTCTTTCCGAAGGGTCGGGGAATCCGTGGCAATTCTTCCTAAATCTGGATCCTGGAAGCCTACTAGCACTAGTCGCGCCTTAGCTGACAGGGAGCGGTCATCGGGATCGGAGGACTTCTTCCAAGTAAGGACCCATCGGGAACCTATCACCCGGGACTTAGGGATCCCTCTACTTTTGACAACCGTAGTGACCTTATTTTCTAGCCAGCTTTGCCATTCCTTCCTCATGGCACTGCGAAACTTGACACGATCATCAGGCCCCAGCTTGCGGAAGCTAACCTCGACACGACGTTTCTGGCCAGGCTTGGCCGTCACGGCGACACATTCTTCTAAGGCACTCCACAAACCTAGGCCATTAGCATCCAGATCAACATCGAAGACGTCGAATGCAATTTCACAGCAGGTGGAAACATTATGCAAGTTCTCTTCCGCGGCAGACTCGGAGGCCTCAGGTCCCGCAGACGAGGACGGGGCTACACCAGCAGTTTCTTCCATAGTAGAATCTGGCACCGACGGGGAATACTCAGCCATATCAGGATCTAGCTCGGATTCTTGTTCAAGTCGTGGGGCCTTATCTGCTGGGAGCTCGACGCCCTCTTCGGAAGGACCGGGCTCGTCACGGAACCTGACCTGTGCAGGACCTCGCGGCGATGCAGCTGCGGCTCTCTCCCGCCAGTGTTCTTCGCTTAGGGTTATCCTGCGGCGGACATTTCTATCGGGGTGATCGTTTTCGGGATTAGTCTCGGCGGGAGGTCCGCCCTCTTCGTCTGAAGCTGGGGGTGTCAGGAAGTCTTCCTCCCCGGGAGGGTCCGCAGTCAGGTCAAAGAATCTCCCGGCTGGACCCCGACGGGAGGGAGTCACTTGTTCCATCTCGGCGGGGAGATGGCCAGCATGGTACTGCTGAGCAAGCTGCCGGAACGCAACTTCATCCTCAGCCACGGGTCGCAGGCATTCTGGCGAACACTTATACATAAACCCATTGACAGCTACCCAGATCACACGGGGGATTGGACTATCGGGGCGGAAGCTTTCAGTACCGACCACCCGACCCGGGCCAAGCCAGGCCCCGTGCCTAGTGCTAAACTGTCCCCGATGATGCTTTCGGAACACATAGACACTCTGGCCTACCACGTAGGGGCCCCACATGGGGCGACTTCTCCCTTTTATGGCACGGGTCCAAGCGGTATGCGCATGGGCCTCGATAAAGGCTTCGGCAGCTTGTTGTCGAATTTGCATTTTCTGAGCAAAGTCCTGTTCTGAGGTGACAGCATCTTGTATGGCAACATTGGACTGCTCAGTAATGTCGGACAGGCTACCGGGGACCCGAGGCTCGCGTCCCAGAAACCATTGAGCACTTGAGAACCCATGACGCTTAAGCTGCTCATTCCTTGATTCTCGACCCGTCCCAGTTGCCAATGCGATTCGGTTGCAGAGTCCAATAAGGTGATCGAATTCTGTCGGAGATATTCCTGGAACTCTCCAGACATCCACCTTTGGTCCGGGTCGACGTAGACTACTCGTGGGGGCCCGTATGGCCGGCACCACAGAGAATGGAAAGCACGGCTGACCACTCCCGGCCCCGCGGGCAACACAATCTGCTGAGCAAAGTCTGTGGCATAGTCGACAGCAGTGAGGACATTATATTTCTGTTCTACGATTCCGGTGGAAGTGTCCCGCTTTAGCTCGACTTGCACTACATCTAACCCGACGATGTGGTTCGGGGTCTCAGTGTGCTTTAGCGCTGCTACCCGGTGCGAAGGTGGCACCTGAAGTTCTTCACACACTGGGCACTTGAACTTCCGGATAGCGGCCACGACTCCATCTGGAGCCTTGGCCCTCTGGGCTAGACGGAGCATCTGAGGAACCGAGGCGTGTCCGGTATTTACATGAAGTTTCTGTATCATGGCCGCATACGATCGGCGGTTCGCCTCCTGCATGGCCGGATTGCCTTCGGCCTCCTCTTCTGGTTCGCTTTCGCGCTCGGAGTCTGCCTCTTCATCAGTTTCCAGAAAAATGTCGTGAGTGGGTGTAACATGTTTGTCACGGCTGGCAAACACCGATGCAATTCTGCGGCAGAGCTTTCGAGGGTAGACCTCGGAACACTGTGCGTGTCGTTGCCCGGTCAGGTGGGCATGCTCCGCGTGGCCCGGACACTTACACTTATCTAGGGATTCAACTAGCCTTGGGTCAGAGGTCACTATCCTAGTCGGCTTTCGAATGGGAAGACCTAGCTTTCTGTCAAGGAGTCCTACTGCGCACATATCGAAGTCGACTTCATAGGCGGGGCCTAGGGTGATCTCGTGCCAGGCTAGGGATCCTACGGGGTTCTCGGCGTGAGCATGGCCACCGAGCATGGTCTGCAGTGACCAGGTCTGTTCAAACAAGCGAAGAAACGGCCGTTCCTTCTGCCGTTTGGCAAGCACAGTCCTTGCAGCAGAACCACCCTGAGCTAAGTTAACCCTAGACCAACCGGACCAACACTCACAGGGCCAGGAAAACCACACATCCTTAGGCCTAGTGCGGGCAATAAGGAGCAACAGGAGTCTGCGGTCCCGGGCTCGGGAAAAGTCTTGACCCTGACTAGTACCCAACCTAATGCTTGCCAAACCGCGGATTTGCTCGCAGTGGTGAGAAAGCGGCGCGCGGCCAGAGAACACTTCCACCAGACCTACTTTCTGCAGAGAGAGAGCCTGGGCCTGGGGTCCTAGCCAATCTTTGAGTTCCTTTTCGACAGCTTCAGGTTCTTCACGAAGAGATGACAAAGCAAGCTGAAACGGAACACGCCTAACAGCTTCAACCTGTCTGGCTATCTGTCGTCTACTCTGGGTTGGCAGGGGAAGGTGCTCCAACGTAGTCCAGTCAACTTCTTCATACATAGCTTCAAGATCTTGGGTACTAACTACATCTGCCGGGCTCTCTCGTTCCGGTTCGGCTCCTTCGGTTGTATCGCAGGCACAGCAGTCACACAAGCAGCGGTCTTGCAGCAACCTGGCAGAGGTGCCGCACGTGGCTTGGGTGCTCTCAACCGATCTGGCTTCCTCCTGGGGATCAGGGCTTAAGGGGTTCTCCTCCTCACTTACCTTAGGCTCAACAGCAGAATCTCTACCATCTGGCAGGTTTTCTTCAACCTCTGAACCCCTATCCTGAACATGTGGCTCGTCAGGGGCAGGTGCCTGCGAGGCATCGCCGTAGCAGTAGGCGAAGATGCACGCACCCGGTCGTTCAAAGACCGCTCTCCTGGACGCAGGTTGTCTAGGGCTCCAGGGGGTCAGCTCAAGAGAGCCTTGCGGGCTCAGGTGCGCCACCCGCACCAGCAGGTGATGCGTGGCTGCAGGCTTTGGCACTCGCTCAAACCGAGGACGATAACCACACAGCGCAAAATCTACATCCCTTCCAAAGAGCATCCTAAGCTGATACCGCAACGTCCCGACATCGGCCTGCGTGTACCTAGTATGCTTCATCACAGTCTGGAAGTGGCGTTTCCTGTCCCAATCGGAAATCTCGGAAGGCTGCTTGGGGTTCTTAGGGGGTTTTTCTTTAGGCGACCTAACCTTAGTTTGTTCGATGCCCTTGTCCCCTTCGGGAGACGACCCGGCACAGCACGGTGGCACTTCCCGTACCTGCAGGAGATCTTCGACGCCATCTGAAGGCACCAGGGGGATGAGCAAGTGCCCATTTGGCGCCTGCATCAGCGGCTCATCCTGAATCCCATGCTTGACACTCGTCATTGTGCACTTGCCCAGGTCGATCGTAGCCTCCATTCCTTGCAAGACCTTCCGTGATAGAAGGAAAGGAGCCTGCCCCGGGACCGAGTATGTGGTCACTTGACCCCACAGCTTCCCGAGCTTGACGGTCCAGCGCAAGCCCTTGCTGGTGGAGGTTCGCGTACCGTCGAAGCCTTTCAGTTGAACGGGAGGCAAGGAGATCTCCTGGGGCTCCGGGAGACCCCGCTCGCGGAAGTAGATCTGGTACCGCCTTGCAGTGTCTTCTCCTACCACTGACGTGGTGCACCCGGTGTCGATCACCGCCAGCCCGGCCGGAACCGTCACCGAGCAGATCTCGAGAACTATCTCATTCTCAGACGTCTTCTCCTCGGACACCGCAGAGACCATGTACAAGAACTCGCTGAGGGGCTCGGTCTCGATCATGTTGACGTCCTCTCTGCGGCCCTTGCGGCCACCCTTGGCATCCTTGCCTGGGCGTCTGGGTGGCTTCTTGTCGTACTTGAAAGTGGGCTGCACCGGCAGGGCGTCACTCGGAGCTGACGCGTTGGGCGGCAAGGCGACCACTGGCATGTAGGGCTGCCTTTCTTTCTTGATCTCTCGCACCTTTTTCCTGCTATCTTTGTAGGACCGGTAGGCTCTCTTAGCCTCGTGCTTAGCCCGCTTCTGAACTTCATAAGCTTCTTCCAGTTCCTCGTCGCCCTCTTCGTCGAAGCTTTCTGCAGCCTCCTGTACTTCTTCATCATCGGAGTAAGTGGGCTCACTGAGGCTGCTTCCTTCTTCGGCGGCAAGAACATGTGAAGAACGACCTTGCCGAGGCGGGGCATGCCGGGTACCTGGTTCATTCATCTTGTCTTCGTAGTCCGAGGCACGAATGACCTTCTCTACATCCTTGAACTTACAGGAGCCCCCCGTAGACCTAATCACTTGGCTCCTCTGCTCTCTGGTCAGGCCATACTTCCTCATGAACAAGTGGCCCAGGATCACCTCGGGGAAGATCGGCTTCACACGCAGGTGCCCAACCTCGAGCTTGCCGAGGTCTTCCAGCATGCGGCGGTTCGCCCGCTCTTCGTCGGCACGATGTGTGCCTCGGCTCCGGTGGGATCCACCACCGGAAGAAGGTGTCTTCTTCTTCCCCTTAGGCGAGTCGATGAAGCTGCCAACCGTCTTAGGGCCCTTGGAATCTGTGGTTGGCCCGGGACTCGCCTTTGCAGCAGCCGTCTGGTCTGAGGCGGCAGCCGCCTGGGCAACACGGTCCTTGGTCAGCCTGAGCTCGTCTTCATCGTCATCATCCTTTGCATGGTCCGAACTCAGGCTGCTACTCTGCTGCTCGGCTTCACTGTCGGCGTGCTTGTCGGCAGGTCGCTGGCGCTTGGTCGAGCCCTTCTGCTGGGCACGTTCAGCCGCCACCAAGGTCTCCAGCCTGCTAAGCACCGCCTTGAAGCGCGACACGAAAGCAGTCGGGCCCTCATTGCCCCGACGCTTGAGATGGAAGAGAAACTCATCCACACACTCATTCAGCTCAGTTTCCGGGAGGTACCTGTAGTGATCATCCAAGGCCCTCAGGACTTTGAGCCATCCTTGCTCAGTGCGCAGCTCGCCGATGGAGAGATGCTCCGTCGCCCGCCAGGCCTCACCTTGAAGTCGATTCAAGATACGCGGGCCGGCTAGGTATAGATGCTTCTCTTCAAGAGATGCCACACTCAGCAAGATCTTCCTCCTGAATAACCGATACTCTGACGGCGCACCAGAAAAGGCAAGATCCTTGAAAGGATCTTTCTCACTCATGGCGGCAGACCAGGTTATCAGTCACAAAGTCCCTGAGCACCGTAGTGCTCCGCTACCATGTAAAACCGAAGGTTCACTGTCACGATCGAAGCACTCTTTGTGCTCACACCGCTGCCATTGCAATCCCTTTGCAAAAGGTCCAAGGGCCCTCTAGAGCCGATAAGGCAAATGTTCATTCCTTCACAAGCGATGCTGAAGATCAGCCCGAGCGGTTTTACACTATTGATAGCACTCACCAAGCCGCAGGCGGAAGAGTTTCTCAGGGCTATACAGGTAGAATCTTCCCTCTACGGCATCGCCCTCAACTTCACCAAAACTGAACTACTGGTACACCCACAAGCCCCGCCAAGAGATGTACGCTATGTTAACGGGGACCCGGTAGTCAATAGCGAAGAGGCCAAGTACCTAGGGTCCCAGGTCTCCTGGCTACACCCCAGCAAAGTGGCCATCGACTCCCGAAAATCCAAAGCCAGGCTCAACATCAAAGCTAAAACTAAGCTCTTAATGGCAAGCATAGTTCCTATACTATTGTACGGCTTAGAGGTCCTCACGTTGGAAAATAAGCACCTTAAAACCATTGATGCTTGGTTCCACCAGTACCTTCGAACATGTATAGGTGTTAAGGCCTCGTATTATTCCCACGTAACTAATGAAAAAGTCTGGAAGGTTTCACGACGCCCTACCTTGCCGTCGCAAACTCTTCTCACACGACAGCTCAAACAGCTTACCGATATTTTGGCTAAACCGCCGACTGACCCCCTACACCACGTGGTCTTTTCGCCATGATATAAGGATAGGGTTAAATTTACCAAGTTTCGACATAGGGGACACCCCAGTAGGTATTGGCTGGAACTCACCACAGAACGTGCTTTACCCATCTACCATTACTACCTCGACCACACCGCCCCGCAACAGTACAGGGACTTCAGAAGGGACTTTTTGGGAATCAAGCAGATGCTTCAACAAAATGGGGCTTTCAAATCGCACCTGCTAGCTGCGCCGACGCGCCAGCCAGAGTTAATCCGCTATTTGCTATGTACAGTCGGGAGCGCATGGCAGCCGTAAAAAACCGTAAACCCTAAACCCAAAACCCGGAACCCTGAACCTGCCCTCTAAAGCACCACAGTTTCTTTTGTCCTAGAACTTGCGGAGAGCACATGTTCCGAAGCTTCTCAAGACCACAGCGCATGTCTTGGCAACATGTCTTGGTACCTGGTGTAGAGCAAACAGCAAGAACCTTTCATGTCTGGTTGGGCGCAAGAGGCTCAAATGTCAGACATATGGTAGTTCTCGGCAGAAGTGTGATCTTGTGGTACCTTTCTGCAATCCTGGATCAGTTGCTGTAGTGAACATCTCTGCAATGTGCAAGCGACGAGTCTTGCGACGTGCTGCAGACGCCCACCTTACTTCCGAAAATGACAGACTTGTAGGTAGACATGTCTGGATGTCTGCCTGCGGATACTGCGCACACTCCGAAGTCTGAAGTCGGTGAAAGGTGAAGGATGTGATGGGACCTCGGAGGGCTGAGATTGCAGGGATTCAGGGTAAATGGTCTTTCTCCTCTTGTGGCAGGATGCACACTTGCCTTGTCTGTGCTTGTGTTGACGGCGTTGCCGCTTTATTGTTCGACTCGGTACATATCCCGCCGCAAGTGGGTACTAGCTCGAAGTGCAAGCAGCTCCCTTTCTCTCAAGAGTTATCGTGTTGCCTTGTATTTCCTCGATGTGCTGCCGAGAAAAGAATCCCGTGGCTTGGCTTGGTTTTGCATTTCGCAAGGCTCCGCGGGTTCTGAAGATTTGGCAAGCACAATGTCGAGTCGATTGGCGTCATTTCGTTTTATCGAGCCACGCCGAAAGCTGTCGTTCAGGGTCAACCCGTGGAACGGAACTTCAGGATACCCTAAACCCTAAACCCTAAACCCTAAACCCTAAACCGTTCAGCATGTGTCGTCTGGGCATCTTTGAGCGACAGGCATGCGATCTGTATAACGTGCAGACTTGTTCCGGCCTTTGCTTGTGTTGGACGGTGCCCCCAAGCCCAAGACAGCTGCTATTCGGTAGTATTGTGTTTAGCCAAGGTAGGCATCTGCAGATTCGACAGATTCAGTCTGCGGTTCTTGCCCCAAAGCTTCCTCTGGGGCAGGCTGTTGAAGCTGGGATGGGGCAGGGGCTGTTTCGCACTGGCTTCAGCAACGCTTCTGCTTTGTGCGGAAAAGCAGCGCATGCACAAACCCACGAGAGCGTCCAAGCGTTGTTTACCCACCGAATCGCACATCGCTTCCCCTTCCCACGAAGTGTCCCAAACGAAACCTGTACAGCGGAATACTGCAGCCAGCATGGAAGCCGGTCTGCTTCTGGACCCCCTGGCGGCACGATGCAACATCTTGGTAGTTGTCTAAGCTAGGGTTCCTCTTCAGTCCCCCAAGACTAGCACGGCACAGCGAACCTGGCTCCCAAGGGTCATCGCGGCAATTACGCCGTCAGCCTAAACCGCAGCTTCGAACGTGGAGACGGCAAAGAGTCTAAGATTGCAAGACGCGTCAAAAGTTTCAGAATGCATAGCCACGACACAGCAATCCCAAGTCGCATGTTCTTGTTCTTTCTCTTCCACGGAACCCAAAAACCCCAAACCCGAAACCTGAACCCTGAACCGTGACTCTGCAGCCCTGAAAACATTTCGGGGTCCACTACTGGCTCAAGAGACCGGTATTCCGAAGCCTTGGACCCTTTAGTTGAGTTTCCTCGATCTGTTGATTGGCTCCAGGGTTATAAGGGGTTCTCAAGCACAAGCACGTGGGCCGGACTGAAGCTTCAACTTTTACCCTATGAACCCGCTTTGCCACGGCCGTACGCACGCGCGTGTATGTGCATGTATGAATGTATGTGCGTATGTATGTATGTATGTATGTATGTATGTATGTATGTATGTATGTATGTATGTATGTATGTATGCATGCGTGTTTGTAGGTAGGTAGGTAGGTAGGTAGGTAGGTAGGTAGGTAGGTAGGTAGGTAGGTAGGTAGGTAGGTAGGTAGGAAGGTAGGCACTTGTGTACATGCAACCTGAACACTCCACTCTTTAAATCATTATCATGGCGAGCCGCGCCATGTCGACATCCAGCTCCCTGCTGGTCTTGTGGTGCTTGACCGGACTCTTCTTGGTAGTTCTGAACTTGTTGGGGTCCCAGCTGTCTCCGGAGAAGCCACTGGACACGACCTTCCCACGCACAGCGGAATCAACCTTGGCTCTCATAGACAACTATGGCGACCGGGGCCGCTGGTGGTACAACTGGTACGAATTGCTCGACCTCTTGTTCATACCTACTTACGGGGCTGCTTTGTACCTCTCAATCCAAGCGCTTGCACCCGATCAGATCAGAGGCATTCTGGAGAAGGTGGTCCTGGTGACGTGTGCTGCGGACCTTCTCGAAGATGGAGCGGCACTGACCCTCACGGACGCATTGCGGACCAATCACCTAGTTGCCACAGTCTCCGATGTGGCGACCGGCATCAAGTTTATCGGCTTCACCGTTTGTCTCCTCGCCGTGGTTGTCCTAGCCATCGCCCGCTGGATCTCTCAGACGGGATATGGTGCTCTTGACGAAGACTCTTCCGAAGGCCAACACTGATGCCTGTTGCCTGTGCATTTCCGAAGGTTCACTAGAATTGCCAAAGAGTTTGCTTGCTTTGTCCCGTTTTGAATGGACACAGAGTCCGTACATATTCACGTGTCGTGTGGTCGCGGTTTGCGACCGGTCACGGCCAGGTCTGTTGAGGGTCAGGCAGTTGGTCGCTAAAAGTGAAATCCGCTTTCTCTGTTGTATACCCCAAAACCCTAAACCCTAAACCATGCTTGTCCCAGAAGTGTACTGGTTGCCCCACGTATATCCGCTTTGGTCTTGGCAGTGCATCTTTCTTGTCTTTACGCCACTGTTGCTGCTCGCCCGCGGATTGCCTGTTCCGGCTTCAAGGCTGCTCCATGTCCACATCGGTCAGGCATGAAAGCCTCACATCCGAAGCGGGTCCTTGAGCCTTAGCCAGCTCTGCACACAGAGCCATGGTGAGGTGCACCCTAGTTCGGGTTGGGGGTTCAGGGTGGGTGGAAGTTAAGCCTACCCGCCAAATTCCCAACCTGAGTCCCGAAGCCGTAAATCCTCAACCCTGATCCTTTCTTTCAGGGGTTCCCAGGCCTCACACGCAGCAGTGGAGAGATGGGTGATGAACTTACCGCCTACCTGCTGCTTGTGCCAGATGCTGGGGCAGAGGCCTTTGAGCATGATTTAGGCCTTTAGGGTTTCGGATCTAGGGCAGCCACCGATCCGCAGGCTGAAGCCTTCAGGGATGCCGAGCCGATGGGTCAAACTCGGAACAAGGAAACTCCGCAAGAAACATCGAAATGAGAGTAGCATAATTCCACAACGAAGCCTTGCGTGAAGCAGAGTCCATCCCCATCTTCGCGGGTCTCGCGAATTCAGATGCAGGCTCAGTGCTTAAGGCTGAAGGTGCCGACCCGGCGCGGCGTTAGAAACCTGGAACCCTGAACCCGAAGCCAACCATCGGCAGGCCAAGCCCCAAACCCTAAACCCCAA
>CAJNDV010000596.1:0-16989 GCA_905221635.1 Symbiodinium sp. CCMP2456
GCATGTAGAGAGGAAGTGCACTCATATCTCGTTCTGCACAAATCCGAATGACTGAAGCTTAGTTGCTGCCGCTGTTGGAATGATCTACAAGCATGCTCACGCAACCAGCAACGCCCCCCGCAACCCTACTGAGCGACGCCACATGCACTCTCCAAATGCTGTCAGAGAAATCTCATGTGGGTTGTGATCTCCTCATACAGCATTCCTGCTGCAAGGATCCGCTTTCGATGGTTGCTGCTGCCGGTCTTCGGAACTATGCCCACCCGCCAAGGACACCAATTCATAGGACATGTTGTCAGAGAAACAACATGTGGGTGGTCATCTCCTCATGCAGCATTCCTGCTGCAAGGGTTCGAGGACATCGCGCGCCAGTCCCGGGTCCGAAGATGGAGTGAAAGACGCGTGTAGGCAAGTGCTGCAGTTGCTGGTCTAGTGCTTGGAATCTCCCGTTGCTCGAAGCAACCTGCTGTCACCCCTAATGCTAGTGCAAGTCGCTCAGCCGGAATACGTTGAGAGGCCCAAAGCCGAAGTGTGGCTGTTCAGAGACTTCGCTGCTAGCGTCTCGTTGCGTCTGCACACAGCGTTGCATCTGTGTTTGTGTGCGTGTGTGTGTGTGTGCGCGCTTTTTTCTGCTTGAATTTCAGACAAGTTCTTGCAAGTCTTTCAGATAAGCCCCCGGATACCTTGGAGAGACCGCCACGCCCAGCTCCCAGGCCCAAACCGCGCCTGCAGAGAACAGAGCTTCAATCGTGAGGCACCAAAGGGTCTTCAGAGCAATTCGCATGACAACAACTTACTCCAAGCATCGTCTGCCATAGAGCTGTGCTGTTGCTCGAGCTTTTATTCAACTCCAGGGTGGACACTGACTTGTGACACTGCGCGGTTGTGTGTCAGTATTGGATCGGTTCTGCACAATGAGGTCTGCGGGGCATTCTGCAAACAATGCAAACAACCTGTGAAGCGTAAGTATTCAGATGTTTGCTGTGCAGTTCGGTGAGGAATTCAATCGGCCCCACCATTGTGATCCACTTTGAGCCCTGAACTAACAAGTTCGTAGGTCGTGGCAGGACCACGGCCCTTTCATAGTGTAGATCTGTCTTTGTATTTGTGTATAGCTGTCCATGTATGTGCGTCTCTGCCGTCCGTGCGCACATTAATGGACATGTCCACGCATGTACTCATCCCTTTGTCCCTTTATGCGTGTTTGCAAATCTGCGTGTTTGTGTGTGTGTGTGCGTGTGTGATAGTATCTGCCTGTGGATAATTGCGACCGAGGCGACCCTTCACTTCCAAAGAAGGGGGACAACAGCTGACAGGGGAGGCGCTGCCTGGCACCGGCTCTTCCCGGCATGGCTCCGCGAGGCCTTTTTTTGGCTCGACTCTGCAAGTGACTTTGAGGATTAGGGGTTTAGGGTTTAGGGTTTCTTGGGTCATTTTCAAGGCGAGACCCATCAAGACCCTCCTGTGCCAGCCCTGGTCTGCTTGAAGCGAAGCTATCTTGCCCACGCCTCTCCGGTTGTGCTGTTCGCCGTGCAACGGGCAGCCCGTAACGAAGCTGTCCTGCGTGGAATTCGAGATCAAGAACTTTCTTGACCCCAAACTGCCAAACTCTAGAGCTTTTCAGATGCCGAAACCTACACCTCGGCACGCGGGGCTCTTTGCATCTTGCACCAAGACGGCCTCGGCTGTCCAGGAGACCAAAGTCGGCGTAACCGCCACGCTGAGAACCTCAGTGGGATCACGGCCGCAATGGATCTCTGACGCCGGCACGGTCGTGCACACGAAGCTTCACAGATAGGTAAATGGACAAGATGCCTGCATACCTGCATACTCATACATTACATACATGCATACAAGCATACAGACGGACGGACGGACATACAGACAGAAGGACGGTCGGTCGGAATGTATGAATCGCATAAGCAAACGCATGTACGGATGTATCCATGCATGTACGTTATGTATGTGTAAAACCGAAGAAGATGCTCAGTTATGCAGTTGCATGTATGCATATACACAAGTATACCCATCCATGTACAGATGTATATGGACATGTGTGAGTGGATGTCTTCATGTATGTATATAGCACACCTGTGGACATACAAGTGCACCCAAATTCGAGCACATCAAAGCACTTCACGTGCCTTCAGCTTTCGTGCCGCGCGCTCCTGGAGCGCCTGGACAAGTCTGCCAAAGTCCGAACAGATTTCATGAGAAAAGGTTCGGACACACACGCACACACACACACACACACACGCACACGGACACACGCACAAACACACGCTCGCGCGAAAATTGGGAAAAACCGAGAGACAGCAATCTTGGGCCTTCTGCGAACCTCAACATCTGCGCCGACGGTGCAGTGTCCCGCTTCGCCTCGCATCCAACAGTCGTGTGCATCTATAGCAGTATGGACTTAAGACCTGGTTGCACCTGCAAATGTGCAAAGTCCGACCCTCTAGGTCACAGATGCTAACATCAAGCGGTTGCCGCTTATGAGGATGCCTCTCTTTGTATGCAACTGTCTTGAGAACCCATGCTGGAATTCAAGGTTCCGTGGCCCCTGCATATAGATTGTTATGCTGACGCATTTGCCAAAAAAATGGGAACAAGACTGTTCCACCAAGAGCCAGCCTGTGTCTTGTTCACGCCTAGCGTCCTAGCGTCTTGGGATTGTCTAAATCACCACAGCTCTCGGCCTGCAGCGCGCCTTCCATGCCTCAGCAACAGACACGGCTTTCCGAGTCCCCGTTCACGGAAGATGGTGGTCTTTAGCTGTAAAGGTGTTCAGTTAAACATCGGTGCTGCGCGACATGCTGCGTTGCCATAATGCAGGCACTCTCAGGCCGCAATGTCTTGTACACTGCAGTGGATGTAGCAGATTAGATACAATACCACAATACCAACAAAAAATCTTAGATGGATATGCAGCATCCTTTTCGATGCATCCAAACCGATCGAATCCACTCACATTCATGGCAAGCCACAGACCTCCAATCAACAACGACGATGCTCCTTCAAGCCCTTGAATTCACTGCGAAACCTGGACTGTGCAGCTACGTCGAAGTTCGTCTAAGACCCCCGGTTTGGACACCTTTTCCGCTTCTGACAGGTTTACAGCACTCACTCCCACTTCGGCACATGCCTATGTGTGAGGCGCTTCATGTAGGCTTCCTTTGTGGAAGCGCCAAAAACAGCCGCTTTCGACCAAGGAGTGCCGTGGCAGCGCCTCGAAGACGCCCCAAAGCTCCAGCTCCAGCTGCCTCCCGCTGTCTTTGAAACGGAGAATGAGAAACGGCTGTAGTGCGCACAGGAATCCACACACCCGGAAAGACCGTGCCCGAAAACAACCTTACACTGACCGAGCAGCAGGCCTCAATTGAAGAAGTAGCTGGAAAAGAGAACCGAGAGGATGCAAATCAGGAGCAGACCCCAGTACAACGACCTCAGTCGGAATGCTCACGATGCGGACAGCAAGGGCATCGGAGACTTCACGTGCTCGGAGCAGCACGTACGGTTCAGCTCCACAGGAAGCATCGCGTCGTTGGGGCGCGGCTCAGGAAGAGCCTTCACTCATTGGCAAGCGCGACTCACAAGGAGATTCTTGGAGAGTTGACACACGTGGAGTCGGTCTGTGTAGTGGCAGAAACACAACACTAACGCCTGCATGATCACGAGCGGAGTCTTCTGTGCGAAAGTCTCGGTGCCAGGTGCGACGGTGCTGAGGACACGAGGCGCGACGAAGTCGGTCTCCTCACAAATGTCTGCGCAAGCGGCTCTTGCACTCTTGCAGCCGACCCTGACCCAGATCCAGTACTCCCATGCTGTCAGATGCCTGGGCTGGCGTCTGCAAGAGCCACGCGCATGCAGCGGCAAGGGCCAGGGTGCAGAGAATGGGGCGACGGAAGGCCATGGTTGCAGCCTGGGGCAGACTGCAAGTCACGCCCCTCGCCCAAAACCCCGGAACGCAACCGCTGCACATCGCTGCACTGGGCGTCAGGCAGGGGCAAAGGGCAGGCACAGAGCTGGCTTCAGCGCTGGCGTCCCGAGCCAAGTAGCCACGGAAGGCTCCGGCGATTTCAAGCGGTGGAGACCGCAAAGTCTGGAGCTTCAAAAGCCGAGTTCCCGACGGCCGTTGTTGCCGTTACCCTTTGCCTTAGGAAAGCCAGGGCGAGATGCTGAGTGGAAGATCATCCACAAATGACAAGTCTCCGACCACGAGCTGGCGCAGAATGGCATCGTCATGCTGCGCCTACTCTGGGCTTCACCGGGCTATGGCGGAATGCCAACCCACCGATGACCACAATCGGATGCTAGTTCCAACTTTTGTGCGCTCAAGCTTCACAGCACGGCTCAACTCAAATTGCATTTGACTGATGCCCATCGGTTCCGTGTGCCTTTGATCTATTTAATAATACAATGTATTACATCTATGAGGATACATCTACGAAGAGTGCTGTAGGCGTCAAGTGCTTCGCAACTGCTTTGCAGTCTGGGTTTCAGTGTTTGCCTGTGGAAGTCGATGCCCGCTTTGTTTTAGTTTGGCTTGCAAGCAGGTGCGCCCCCAAGGGCAGGAGCACGTATGCAGAAAGCTCACAGTTGCTGGGAGTATCATCTGGAAGAGGTCATTTCGTGTGGTCTAGAATTCCACAGGCCAACACTTTAGAGTGGGTTGCCTCAGACAAGCCACATGGTGCAATTGAAAGTGAGCTAATACTGCAAGATGCAGCTTCCTGAGCTGCACCTTCTTTTATTTACACTAGAACTAGCAGACCGCAAGCTGGTCACTAACAATGCTGGACCCACGCTGCTCTCACCGCCGCGGGGTTCTGCCTGCGGGGACTCTGAGATGAGAGGATGAGAGGATGACAGGGGAGTCGCTGGTCGTCGCGACCTGATTGAAGGCTGGCGCTGGTTCCTCTGCCATTGAAGCCTGCAAGCCCAGGAAAATCCGACTCTTCAACGTGCTTCTCCCGGTGGCCTGAGACTGGTGAAGTCGGGTGGAAGGCTCGGCCTGCACGAAGGAAGAAAGCAACATGAAGGAACCGCTTCTCCTTGCAGCATTCCCTGTGCGACGAAAGGCCTGCTAGCGGGGCCAGCGCCAAAGATCTGACCGCTGCGAAAGCCACCTGCAGCTTTGTGGCGGCTCTTGTGTCTGAATGCCGTCTGCCCTACGGAGAAATGGCCAAACGCTACACTTCGAGATGTCCGAAGGCGGAATTACGGCCACAAGTTTCGTAACGTACCTCAAGGTTATATAATGCGGAAAAAAATGTCTTGGGGTGTGGGCCCGCTTAGCTTCCACTTGGTCTCTGCCCGTGATCTGCGTTGAGTTCGGCCGCGCAGCTTCATATGGCGGCCATTCTGCTTCTGGGCCTTTGGGCTTATGCAGCTTCGCTGTACTCACGGGTCTCCAGCTTCCATGCCAATAGAAGGGCATGGTGCAATCAGTGAAGGAAGTGTCAAAAATAGTCCAACAGGAGCATGTCTATGGACTGTTCCATTCCTGGGCTCCCAGACCCAGGCTGAGCAGGCCAAGACATGAACGACCAAAACACTTTTAAGCCGTGAGGCTTCGAGTTGGGTGCTTCAAACCGGTACTTGCAGGTACATGGGTAGGTGCAAGTAAAGGCATAATTTTGGCACCTGACAGCACCTGTTTCTCCCGTCACACCGATGAAAACACTTGTAACCCATCCCCCGTCAACCCATGAACGTCCAGCGATGCGAACTAATGTCGTTGTAGCCTGATAAGGGTCAAAGGCAGGAATGCCATCCGGTTGTTCTTCGGTCTCAAGAGCAACACAACACGAAGCGGGTCAAAATTATATTCGCTGCGAACGTCGTCTCGTGTCGGAAACAACCGCCGCAGCAACGAGTCAAGCCTGCTATGCCACCAATGCTTTGGGATGAGTGTCAGCCCCTATCTAGAAGCAAACGGAGCTAGCTGTAAGCGGGTCAAGCCGGTCAAACCGTCAATCACCACGAATGCTGCCGTGGTGTTGTTGTCGGCTATAGCTCCAAACCCAAGAACAAAGCAGCACAAAAGGCATCAACCGTTCACACACCACAAATGACCTATATTCCACATTCCATGACAACAGCAGCTTGAAATCCTTATCTTCGATCATCTTTAGACCATGAATCAATTTCAACCTTTTGACCGCCGACACCTTGAGCTCGCACCCTGTACACTCCACGCTTTTTTACGGAAGTAGGTGAACAACTCACGGGGTGCGGGTAGCACGACTGCAACCGTCCCTCCTGTTCGTATTCTTCTGGGTTTTGGTTCGTCCGTTACGATGAAGCAGTGCCACAGTGCGATGAAAAATTGCCAGAGTCAAGTCAGTCTGGTTTGGGGGATTCAAGCAGTTTTTAGGGTCATGGGGTCCACCTGACTGTATTCATCGTCGTTTGCGCCAGCATGCTCTGCACGCCCTGAATTCCAGACTTGATCTGTTCTCAGTTGGAGCTCACTTGAGGCAAAATACTTGTGGCGACAAGAGATATATATTGTCAAGAACATTATTGCACGAAAACCTGTCAACCCGATACCGCCACACAATTCCGGTAGTAGCAAGAAGGTTGGTGATAATGATAATAATAACAACCATTATCAGTAAATTGAAAACAATGTGCTGCCATTTATAGTAATCGTAATACAGTGGCAATAATAATGATGCTTACCACCATACTTATAACAGTACGAATAATGACAACAACAGCAACAATGATCACAACTACAATGATCATAACCAGTAGCTTGTAAACAATAACCAACAAGGAATAAGAACAGTGATGATGTGTTGCCTCGATTGCCCAGGTCTTCCCTCGCCTCGGCAGCTGCTGTCGCAGAGTCGGTCTGCGACTCAGGCGGAGCCTCCACTGGTGCCCGTGCCTCAACAACAGACTAGCTTTCGGACTCAAGACCCTTGGCCTCCAGGTTTGAGAGAGACTTTCCGGCAAAAACCCGAGCTCCGAGCTGCCGTCGGAGGCACCAAGACCTAGAAGCCGAACGCATCCCGCTGTGCCTGGGCCTTGACCGGCAATGTGACCCGAGGCTCCGACCGTCAGGAGGCTTCCCATAGTCGAATTGGCCGAGGGGCCTGTCGAGGTGCCCTGGCCTAAGACGTGGCCCCGACGGCTTTGGCTTCGGCCATTTTCTGGGATACCGAAAAATCTCCCTGCTTGAGTTCTGGGATCTGTGCTTGGCATGACGCCGAAGGGCACAAAGTTGTGACTGGGAGAATGCCAGTCCTAACAAGGCCAAACCGATCGAGCCGAGCACATCCATAAGTCACAGGCGGCTTCCCGCATGCCGATTCAAAATGACTGTCCTCACGCTGCTTGTAGCATTCTCCACCTGGATCGGCGAAACACTTGCGAGAAGAATGTGGCAATGAGGAAAGTGCTACAGCTACATAGTTTTTTAGTGTTACAGTATACTATAACATACTATAACTTCAACAGCACTCAAAGGTGAGCTCCAGGCACAAGACAAAGTCCTCACAGTCCTTGCAGCGGTAGCAATCACCCACCACCGGCGAGACAGCACCTCAGTCAGAGAACATGTCATGGAAACAGCTTGCAAGAGATGCGTCCTGAGAAGCTGACACGAACCACATACCAATCCGAAGTGAACAGGCTCACCGCGACGCATAGACCTCTAAACATGTTCCGGTATGTTTCCCCTCGATCGAAAATCTGGGAGCAAACATGCAAAGTATGCTCCACCCATCTGCGTCGCTCTGCTGCCTTCATGCAATCAGAACAGCAAGCATGCTCCAACATGTGGGGAGAACGAAAGGGCACGCACAGATCTGTGCAAGACGAGCAGGCTACGTTTCGGGGAAGCAATGCGCATGACAACCAGCATGAAGCGAGATAGAAGGTACCGCCTGTGGCGAAACGACTTGTGCCGAATTGCCTGCTGCTGCTGCTCTTGGGCAATGCGTTCCTGCTTAACCTGCAAGCAGCACCGTTCTGCGCGACTTAACCCGAATCTTCATGCTGAAAACCCGCATTGTCACCTAGTCTGGACAAGGATTGCGCCTTCTCCAGAGCATCGGCCTCTTCCTTAAGGCCAATGCTGCGTAAATACCTAGCACGCGCGGACAGGTACGGCATGGCCCCCAGCTACGCGCACAGCACCCTCGACTGCTGTGCCTAACATCATCTACCTCCAGCTCCAACCTGTCGACATGGCACTTGCGAACAAGGCTGAGAAGAGCCAGGCAGGATCAGATCATGAGGCTTGCCTGCAGGTCGGGCAAGTATGCCGTCGCGTCAGCCAGCGTCGAATGCAGTCCTCCAGCTCTGGACATCCGAGTGCCCAGGCCCAGCCCCCAACATGGCCTTGCCTCATGGAACACGTGCTGGCAGTTCAGCGTTACGACGGGAGTGCCATTCTGACACGGTGGTGCACTGCGCGTTCAAGTCCAATTGAGAAGGCTGCACATGCGCTGCACGTTCGCTTGCTATATTCTCTCCGCCTGCTCACTATGCTCAACCCGACGTCCCTAATTCTTTGCACCAACATGCTCTTCGACATGTTCTTCCCGACGGCTATGCCCACAAGGCTGCAAGATGAATGACACAATCGCACCTCCACAATGTCTTCTGCGCAGATGACACAAACGCAATGCCCTCCGCAAACCGTCTGATGAGGGGAGGCCTGTCTTCAGGCATTGCCACAGACGGGTTGAGCTGAGTGGTGCAACACGCCAACACACTCTCCGCGGGACCTTGAGCCTGGAGACGAAGGCGTCACAGGCAGGCTCTGCTGGAAGCTCCCCATCCTGTCGCCAAGAGCACTTGAACCGCTTAGGAGTGGAGTCCGTGGCCAAGGAAACGTTGTGGAGGCTCCTGGTCCATATCCTCGACACCGAAACTCAACGAGGCAGAAAGGCTCCCTGAGGCAGGCAAGAAAAATTGTCAAAGTAAATCACGGAACTTCTCGCCCTAAACCGGCCTGGTTCACTCTCCCCAGAAACAACCCGCTGCCGCGCTACGACATTTGGCAATACACGAAGCAGGAGGCCGCCATCCTCTCAAGGGTGCCCGTATGACTATATGTCTACCTACGCAGATGCATATTTGTGTCCATAGATATGCATAATATATATATATATATACTTATATTTGTATGTGTGTGTGTGTGCGTGTGTGTATGTGTGTGTGTATATATATATATACACCTATATCTGTTTATGTACTTCTTGATAGATAGATAAATAAATAAATAAACAAATAAAGTTTTAAATAGATAAACATATACATATACAATTATAGATTTCTTCACTTACTTACCTGTTTGTTTATTTCTGAATGTGTTCCTCTTGGCTAAAATCGAAATGGAAAGCGCTGAAGAGAAGAGCTCCTCCGGGCGTTCTAGCGCAACAACCGTGACTGACCTGGCGGACTCCGTGGGAAGGAGAAAGGGCTCGAGGACGGAATCACAGAATCGACGTGAATCTTTGGGGTTTGGGGTTTAGGGTATAGGGTTGAAGGCATTGTGCCCATTGCTATAGGGTTGGTTCAGGATAGACACCTCCATGTCTCGCAAGGGGTTGCGTCAGGCGACAAGCATGCTCTTGCTGGTGCGCACTCCTCGTCCCGAGTCGAATACCTTCCCCGCCTCCCCAGCCACAAAAACGATGCAGGCCATGCTATCGCTCACCCCAAAAAATTCCTCACCCTGCTGTACCGGCAAACGCCCCCCGCTCCCCTGCTCGCTTCACTGCCGAGGCGACCCTGCGAATAGCTCATCTGAAGATATTGTGCAAAAAAAGGAAAAGAACAAACACCATACAGGCCGGTTATGCTCCACTCGCAAGGAGGTGGCTGGCACCACGGAACTTGATGGCATGGAAGCACCTGGTGGAACGAGGCTATGGAAGTGCACATCTTGAAAGGCTGCATCCCGGAAGGACTGGGGTCCAGTCCCAACGACAAAGCTCGCATGGCCGAAGTGGGTGATGTAACTGGGAGCCTAGCCTTAGAAGCCGCTTCTGCCCACCCCGGCTGTGGACATGGGTGCAACAAGTTTTGGAGAAAACCGCTTGGGCTTGAAGCATCCGTGACCTCCACGCACTCCGTTGCACCGCAGACTGTGCAACCTCATTGAAAAGGCTTTGTGATCCGGTTTCAGGCAGGTCTGAAACTTCGGCTGGGCTCGCCACGGGGGCGCTCCACCCCTTCAACCATGGCCTCAGCTGCTCAGAAACATGGAGCCAAGGCCGGCCGTTCATCGCTCCAAGTCCTCCACCGTCCGAGACCCGCAGCCATGACAGAAAACACGGCCATCTGCAGCTGAAGCACCTCAAAGCAGGAATCCACACCGAGCTCCTCTCGACCAGTCCCAACTCTCTTCGGGCCTGCTCCCATAGCCGCTCCTACGGCCAACAGCGGCCGGTGGGAGGCATCTTATCACACGAATCTGCCTTTTTTTGTTTTCCTCATTCTGCCCGCTAGGGCGGCTGTGGGGCTTTCACCAGGCTCTGCGTACTGCCTGGATCACATCCTATGCCTCATGTCGAAGCTCGCCAACACAAAGTGCATGTCTGTATAGCTTTGCTTCTCAAAAAGGACCATGACTATTCACACAGCTTGGCGTTTGAGCACACAGCCACGCACACCGCGTCTGCATGAATGCATCTGGCCATTGCTTTTCATGGCACCTCGGATCTACTCTGCAAAGCTTGTGCCTGCGCAGAAGCTTGCGGCACGTTGTTCGGAGGTATTGCGATCGGAGGCGGCCTGGGTCACACGGCACGGCACGGCTCATGGCAGGTGCTGCACTTCTCAGGTCGACGCTTGCGCCTTTCGCCTTCGACCGCGCTGTCGGGAGCATGCTGGCCAAGGCAGAAAGCTGCAAAGGTAAAACCCTGAGAAGCAAATCCTGCCTTGCGCAAGAAACCCTCAAGCACACTGGCATCGTTTCTGCTTTGCTCCTGTGCAAACATGATCAGCACGATGCAAAATGCACGAAACTCGAAACTGAGAGCGTGACGATGCGGACAAGATGGCCGTCTGCCGTCTTTGCATGTGTGTTTGCCACGTCGGCCTTCGTGTCGGAACACCCCGTTTGAAACGGCACTCGTGCTGCGATAATGCAAAAGTTTTTTGCCGTGGTTGCTTCGGTGGTTGATACCATCACTATCAGCAGCATCCGGACCAAACTTACTATGTCTCGATGCCCCACCTGACAGCAAAACCAACTCGAAAATCTGAGCTCAGGACAGAAATGCTTGGCGGCGCAGTTGGCGGCAATGGCGGTGCGCTCGGCGCGCCGGCTTTGGCCATCACAGCCCCAAGCACATCGTCATCACGTGTTGGTGGCGGCGCTGGAGTGACGGGCACAGCTGGCGCTGTAGCTGCAAACGTGCCCGGGTTGCCCCCCAACAAGCTAATGGCAGCCGCTGCACCCACTGAAGGGGGAGCTGGCAAAGTGGCCATTGTTTCAGTTCACGGCAGAGCGCCTGCCGGTCAGCCGTTGCAAGCCATTGCTCAGCAGTCATTAGCCTGCGGCCGGCGGTATATTGACGTAATTTCTATACTTTTACACCTGCCGTACCTCCTATTCACGTCCCTCCATTGATGAGTTTACACATTGTCACAGATGATGGTTCGCCACATTCATAGCTCATTTATTGGAATACTCGAAAATCAATCGGTCGCACATGTGCAAAAGCTTCTGTGTTGTTGAACTCACAGCTTATTCATAGCACCCAAACGACATAGCAAAGTGAGGATGGGGAGGAACAGCAACATGTGATGTTCGGGTGCTGGAGGTGTGTTGCTTGTGGTAATTGCGGCAATGTTATTTTTAGCAAAACACGACATGTGCAATCGTTATGATCGCGAACATTTTAAAAAGCAATATACAATTCAAACGTATATTCTGAACGATCTTCTAAGATAACATATACATGTCAAACCAATAACAACAGTCACTCGGTCAGGCCTTCTTTAGATTCCAGAGGGGAAATGCCACGAGTCCCTGAGCTCACAACGGCGCAGGGATAGGGTCAACACCACCAGGGCGGGTTGGGCGAGACAAAAAGATACGGCAAACTTATGTTGCTGTCCCACCCTCCCTCCGCTTAAGGCGAGCGAGGGGAATGAGTATCGTCCACATGTTCAACAACAAACTGTTGCAGCTAACGCACATGTACAATTGCGTGTGGAAAACCTGAAAAGTTTTTGCAAAGTAAAATAAAGTGATCATCCATTCGGGAGGATGTCCTTGTTCTGTTGCAAAACACGACATGTGCAATTAATATGATCGCGAATATTTCCACAAATCAGAGAATACGGCGGTCCACACTTTTTCCTGTGGTCGCACTTTTGGTGCACAGGTCTTGAGCCTGAGCGTCAAAGTCGCTCCTGGCTGCCCTGCTGTGACAACGGCATTTTCCTATACAGTAAACTGCGTGTTCCTACTTGGCAGTAATGTTTAACACCCCACCTTCGAAGTTAGGTAAACTCGTTCCAGACTTAGCTGGCTTCGAACTATTCCGTGTCGAAACACACTGCTTGAAAGTTCCTTTCAGGCAGGCTGCCAAACGTCCACTCGTAATCCTCGGATTGCTAATGTTGTACAAGTGTTCCTTTACATTAACACAAGAAAACTGGTCGTACTTGGATCATCATCCTTGCCACGCAAAACGAGTTCCTAGTGAGCGCGAACGGATACCCCATCCTGCACAGAAGTTGCTCCCAAAAAAGGGCTACCGACTCAGTTCTTTCCTCTGACCTTCTCGCTCTCACTCTTTCTTTCCGGTGGCTTTGGTCCTTTGTTTCCTTTGCCTTGCTTCTCTTTAGCTTCTGCTTTGATCCTTCTTTGTCCCTTTGATCCTCGCTTCTTTCTTCATTGGTAGCTGGTAGCTCATGTCGTCGCTGCTCCTCCTGAGCTTGGCTCTTCTCCTTTTCCTTTTCCCTCTCCTTCTTCTCTCCTTTCTTTTCATCCATTTCTTCTCCTTAACGTCGTAGTGGTACCAAAAGCACGAGTCTTGGTTCCAATTCCACCGGTAGTATTCCTTGTTGAAGGGAAAGATCACGTAAAGGTTCTTGTTATCATCGGATGTGACTTCTGGGTCTCCTTTACCCAGCACGAAGTCCTGTTCCTTTTGCGGTCCTTTCTTGTGGGCTTCCTCGTCTTCCTCTTCCTTGTCTCCTTTTGTGGATCCTGCCTCGCTTCCTTTGTTGCTTGCCAACTCTTCCTGCAACTGCTTGATCCTTGCTCTGTCCTGCTGCTCCTCCTCAACCAGTGTCTCAAGCAACTTCTTCATTTTGGCCATCCTTTCCTTGTAGTCTCCTCCTGCTGCTTCCTTTGCGAGCTGCTTTTCGAGTGCTGTTTTCTTCTCTACTGCTTCTGCTGGCCTGTCTTCGTCTGCCTTCCTTGCTGCTTCGATTTTCCTCTTGCTTTCCTCTTCCTTTGCTCTCTCGGCTTCGGCTGCTGCGGCTGCTTCTGCCTTCTTTCTCTTGTGCTCCTGTGCCTGCTTGGCTGCTGCTGCTTTGTTTGCTTCTACCTTTGCTGCTAGCCTTCTTTTTTATCCCCCTGCTGCTTCCTTCAACTTCTTCCTGGCAAACTCCTTCAATTTCTCCTCTTCTTCCTGCTTCCTTTTGTCCTCTTCCTTCTGCTGCCTCTTCTCTTCTTCCTTCTTTCCCATTTGCCCCCACTGCTGCCTGTCCTCCTCCTTGGGAGTAAAGTTGATCGGCCTTCCTTTGTCGTCCTTTGGCCCTGCTCCTCCTTTCTTTCCTTTCCTCTTTTCCTCTTCGTCCTCTTGTCCTCTGTGCTCGTCCAGGTAGTCCTCGGGTCCTTCTGGTCCTGGGTAGCTTTGCGTGTAGTATTCCTGAACTTCAATAAGCTTCCTGTCGTCGTACCAGCTCATGTCCTCGTCTGGGTCCTGTTCTGTCTTCCTTTGCCACTCTGAGCCTTCTCTCTTCCTTTTCCTTTCCTGCGAACTGGTAGGTGAGGTAATCGACGATGTAGCTCCTTGTCCATACCCATCTCGCCGAAGTTCCTTCTCGGCGATCCTGTCCAGCTGTTCTCTGAACCTTTCGTTCTGCTCCATGATGTCACGCTTCTGCTTGTCGTGATCTTCAAAGTAGTTTGCATATTCTTCGCGGGCGTTTTCCTCTTCTTCTACGAACGTCTCCCATTTTCCTTCCAGACAGCTCATCCTTTCTGCCAACATCGCGATGTTCTTTTCCTGCTCGTTCCGGGTGATTTCCTGTTCAGAAAGTAGATCCTGCGCACTTCGCTTCACTTTAGTGAGCTCCTCTCTGCTTTCAAGCATCAGGTCGCGTTCCTGTTCTCGTCCCTGCGTCAGGGTCCTGAGCTTCTACGCGTTCTCGACCATCATGGCCTTGCGTTCCTTTGCCACACTTGCTGTCGACGTTAGAGTCGAGCTCGCGGTTCCGGAACTGGCACTGCCGGCCATGGCGTCTTCTACTTGCTTCCTGAGGCTGCTAGACAGGTCCTGGACACGTTCCTTGAGTTGGGCGATCATCTGCGGTCGCACAACTATTCCTGCACTTGCACACGACGATCCTACCTTGCAATCACTCATGTCACTGCACACGCAACCTTGTCCTAAAACATGCGCTGTTCCTGGCGCACACGCGGTCGTGTCAGCTCCTGCAACATGACTGTTCCTGAAGACTGAAAACTGAAACCTTCAGAAATCGCCGAAAACAACAAGGCTGCAAACTCGAAGCTTCCTTTGCTTTTAATCAACCTAACGCTTGCCTTGCCTTGCTGTTGCACTCGGGCGCCTTGAGTTCATGTTTTCCTACAAGTTCATTGCTCTCATCTTGGAATCCTAATCCTAGCCAACACATAAGTAGCTTGATCCGCTTTCCTGACAGGAGCCTCCTTGCTTGTGGAGTTCCTGAAGAAATAGGGCCCTGATCTGCAACTGCTTGACTCTTCCTACACCTTGCCTTGTAATAGTTCCTTTAGCTGCTGAAGAATCCAACTGCAAATGTACCTGGCACCTTTTACCTGTGAGAAACTGAAGCTTCCTCAAGAAGAATATTATCTGAAGCTGCTGACGCTCCTGCATAGTACTCTGCTTCTCTTGAAGATAATGCCACACTCTTTTCTGTCTCGAGAATGGATGACTTGTCCATCTGAAAACACTGTTCCTGAGGATGTGGATCTTCGGGTGTCCTTCTTATCTGCCCAATCTAAACTAGTTGAATGGCACGTTGGGCTGAATTCCTGTCAAGTCGTAGCCGCCGTTCCCGATGGACTCATGAAGGTGACCAAGTGCTCTAGGTGTTCTCCTGTGCACAAGATGATACACAAGTACAAGATGCTTCAGGGATTTGTGAGTAGGTTCTGACATCTTGGGCGCTAGCCATCGCACTGAGAGTTGCAAGTCTCGTCGATCTTGTCCGACGTACAGGAGTATTCCTCACATTCCCTGAAAGTCGTGGCTTGTTTCTGGTCAAGAAGATTTGTGTTGTCGGGTTTCTCAGACTCTTGAGTACAAGCTGTTGGCTTCGAGGCTTTCGTGGTAAGCTTCAACTCTTCTTTAAGCTTGGTAAGATACTTCGGGTTAGTGGTACGAAGCTTGTGATTGTGAAAAATGAATTTCCTTTTCAAGAACCTGATGGTCTGATGTGATGATCCTCTGAGAAGAAGCTTGCCGCCGAGGTAGCCAAGGTTTCTGTCAATGTTCAAGCCATTGCGCGGACCCTTGCCGCACTTGTTGACTACGACGCTGCAGGACCTTGATCTCCTTGGTGTTGGTGAGGATGAAAAGCTCACAGAACGTGTTCGAGCTTTCCAAGAATGCAATGCAATCAACAAGCAAATGCTCAATCAGAGTTACAATCAGCTTCAGTCTGCAATCACTCGGTCAGGAGCCAAAATGTGCATAATGGACAATACGCCACTGTGGTCCAGCAAGGTCCAATGTCGGTACATGCACACCAACGCGGCTTCTTGGCCAATGCGCTTTGAGCACTGGCCACAATCACTCAAAAAAAATCATTTCAGAAAGAATGTAGCATGAGCATGTATAAGAAAATCGACAATGCAAACAATTGGTAGATAACACTTGCGCAAGCACTCGCAATGCTCTCCGGCGCGTCTTGCAATGGGCCAATCGTTTTGCTGCAAACACATCAATGATTTCAGCGTCATTCCGCCACAATGGTCTTCGATCCGCAATGAAACAATTCGACTGCATGAACGTTGACATCAAGTGGGACCACGACGAATGCGCCGGAGCAATGAATTAGGCCAATAGAACAATCACATCATGGTGAAGCCAATCTGGAAACTCGGCCGCATTCGCTTTCCCAACAAAGCCAACGAAGGCCTGCGTTTGGCTTTTTCAATCTTCGCCTTTGAACAAGCGCACACACTCACTGCGTGACTTGCAGATCAGACATCTCACCCTGCAAAAACGCAGCGCTTGAACTTTGAATTGACGGCTTAAATCGAAGTTGTTAGTCGGAGTTTTGTCTTTCACAAGATGAAAACTGTGCTCTCTCCACAGTCACAAAACAAACTCAAATGTTTCTGGAAGGTTTTTGACCAAATGGCTTCTCCTAAAGCAAACATTTCCCACCGAAGCAAACACTTCCCTTGAGAACGCACAGAGCGAGGCAGCTGCGGAACAACCAAAGTTGTCTTTCTTTGCAAACGCCTTCTCGCGTGTGTTGTTTTTCCGTACAAAAGCTGTCACGTCTCTGTCGCGGAATGTGAAAAACAAACAAAAAGAAGAAACCTAATGAATTTCTATTTGGGTTTCAGATTCCAACTCCAACTATTATCTATTTTCCGACCATCTTGCCATCCCACTGTTAACCACACAAAGGTCAGTCAAAAAGAAGAAGACACGAAATCGTATTCTGGAGAGGTTTTGCGAAACAAGAGACAAGAAAAAAAAGTCCCACACCAAAGAACAGAAGATACGAAATTAATCGCCAAAGAAAAGAAGAAAGAACACACAGGATAGGGGGTCCTGA